>NJCR01001356.1:38091-100108 GCA_002234235.1 Fusarium hostae
ACGAGCTTTGGTCGTATGTGCTTGATGAGGCTGTCGTGAGGGTCTATGGAGGTGCTATTGTGCCGAGCTGAAGGTTCATCTTGGCGGTTACTCACGGCGCAGGAACCGTCTTGGCTGGATGAAAGTTCGGCATTGGCATTTTGCCTGAATGGGTTGTCCAAATATTCATGACAACGCAGAGGTCCGATACCTTGGTTATGGCTACGATGTGATACCCTGATTCTATCATTTTCGTGTTCCCCGCAAGCTCACAATGCATTGATATGTGTCTTGGATTTAAAGTGTTGGAGTTACATCGCCACTAAAACGCGGCTTGGCGGATCCTCTTGTCACTATGGACTCCTAAATTTAGCCGAGGCCAAATTGTATGTCAGACCGCTATCCAATGCCCACCTAGCCAATGTCACATCAGTTCTGTCAAAGACACCATGATCGTTCGGTTTTAACCGTGTGTGCACTGAGCACAGATCTTTCCCGAATAAATGCACCAATTACCAAGGCTAAGGGTCGCTAAACAAGTGTGCATTCTCGTGTTATCCCTGAATCATGAGCAAGTTCTCTTTGTTTTACATCTTAATAGACCTCAGCTATACACCATGCGCCCTCACGCTGATCTTCTGAAACGCAACCTTGGTTATTAGGCTGAATGGCCGATCCTCGTTCTCCCCTTCCTCATCAAAGACGCTAGCTCTCGGCCCAGTTCCTAGCTCGCGGACGTGTCTGGGGGGTCTTCGGCAGTCAATGCAACCTCCGCCCCCCATTCAAGGTGGCTCTATGGCAAGTCTTGCATCGATGCCATGTGGCTCCATGTTACGAATGCCGACTTTTGCTTTCCCCATTCGAGATCATGTCTTGTCCTAAATCGGACGATCCGGGCATTGTTCCTCCGAAATTGCACAAAGGCCGGATAAACCAAACCCCTACGGTTAGCATGTTTCATAGTACGGAGATGAGTACTGACTTGGTTGAGTTTCCGGGATATCATCGACCCACTAATCACATTGGGATGACTGCTGTCAACTGGTCAAACAAGCATTTCTATCAACCCTTACTTTCCCAGTGGTTATCTCGCCGGCAAAATTGGGTATACACTTCATACAGACTCAGATCGATCTCGGGCACTTTCACATCCATGTTAGGCAATTCCTTTTCCCCACAAGTCTCGCGAACTTGGGCCAGACTCGGGTGATGTAAAGCAATCAAGGATCGCCTAAGTGCTACCATTTGGCAATATAAATACGACAAGACCCCTCATCAATCCGACTCTTCATCCCATCAACCAACAGCTTCAGTCTACAACAGTCTTCAAGCCAGCATCATCAAAATGGTTTCCTTCACCTCTCTCCTCGCCGCCGTCTCGGCCGTCACTGGCGTCATGGCCCTTCCCTCCGCCCAGCCCGTTGACGGCTTCAGCGTCGTCGAGCGTGACCCCCCCACAAACGTCCTCGACAAGCGTACTCAGCCCACGACCGGCACAAGCGGTGGTTACTACTTCTCTTTCTGGACTGATACACCCAACGCTGTCACCTACACCAACGGCAACGGTGGCCAGTTCAGCATGCAGTGGAGCGGGAACGGTAACCACGTCGGTGGAAAGGGTTGGATGCCCGGTACTTCTCGGTAAGTTACCCCAACACTGCCTCTCCGAGCCTCAGGCTAACTTCATATGCAGCACCATCAAGTACTCTGGTTCTTACAACCCCAACGGCAACAGCTACCTCGCCGTCTACGGCTGGACCCGCAACCCTCTCATTGAGTACTACATCGTTGAGAGCTTCGGCACCTACAACCCCTCTTCCGGTGCTCAGAAGAAGGGTGAGATCAACGTTGACGGATCCATCTACGACATCCTCGTCAGCACCCGTGTCAACGCCCCCTCTATCGAGGGTAACGGAAAGACCTTCCAGCAGTTCTGGTCTGTCCGACGCAACAAGCGATCCAGCGGTTCCGTCAACACCGGTGCTCACTTCCAGGCTTGGAAGAACGTTGGCCTTAACCTTGGTAACCACGACTACCAGATTCTGGCTGTTGAGGGTTACTACAGCTCTGGCTCTGCCAGCATGACTGTCTCCTAGTAAAGAGGCATTATGACTAGAAGTTCTGGAGGCTAGGATGATATGGCAGTCTCTTGAAGATAGTCATTCCCTGTATCTTCGGAAGCTTCAGATGGGATTACGTGTTTACGAGTCCGGACTTGTGACTGGACTTCACTCAGGACCGGTCTTTACTTCATTGTACATAGCTTAGCACCTAACTGAACATATAACGATAGCTGGCTTGTACGGCTTTTTTGCATACATCTATTTACTTTGGACAATATATAGTGACACGCAATCTTGACAGCCTGATGAATTGCAGACTAGTTCTCGTAGAAGTGATATGAGAAGATTTAAATTCTGAGTCGCTTGAGCGCCCGCAGCTCAGAGTTCCAAAACCTTGAAGTATAAGAAAAAACCAACTAAACAGAAGGATATATCATGGTAAATCATACAAACATTCTTTCCTCAATGGTCAAGTTTCCTTCTCGTCCCTCGTCTTCATACTACTGAGAACCTCCGTTGCATATCTTCACTTAGGTGAACGTTGGACGGCTGACTCAACATCTCTGGGTCTGACGATATCATCGGTCTCCGTGAGTTGTGACTTGAGCCTCCCTTACTATCTTGACCGCTTCTCTGGCCATAGTACTGAATCTTTTCTCGCCAGTTGAAGAAAGGTCGTAGTGATGGAAGGCATGCGATAATCAGGCCAATGCAAGCATCGATAAAACTCCATAATTCTGTGTACGAGACGGATGGTCCTTTATTAGTTTCCTTCTTTCGCGAGGAGTAAGTTCTGCATTTAGAAATACTTACCGACAAGGCTGATTGTAATGACCAAGTCCCTACCATATTGCTCAATCTGAGCAAAGCGGACTACGCAGAAGATGATGTTGATAAGACCAAGGAGAAATGTGGCGTAAAGACTATATCTAAGTCTTCTCCTCAGCGTAAGCTCCGGGATAACTAGCCATGGAAGAACGAAGACTATGTATCAATCTTGATTAGCAAGAACTATGCACATGTTACGAGGTCAATACATACTCAGGATGTCTCCGCTGATGTTCAAAACCCAAGAAATCTCGAAGTTCATTTTGATGCTTTTAACGGTGCATCTTTGGTCTGATAAGGTCCTTGAAGAGAAGTTAGTATAATTCACAAAGGCTAGGTTGTTGTTGAATAAACTCACCAATTTCTCCATACAGGTAGACATGAAAGACTGAGTAGTAGGGTTGTGATGACGAAACCCACAGCAACGTAGACGATAACAACCCATAGGAAACGACGTCGCTTTACCATAAAGACGGGGAAAATCTGTAAGTACACAGCCAGTAGAGCTGCCTTAGATAAGTAGAAAGTTATGTAGAATGGGTAGTTGGCAAAATAGTAGAGCTGTTCGCATTATGTCAGTGGGTGATGTTTTCCGTCAGGTCTGGGCACACATACCTTATAGAAACTCTCAGCCTCTTCAGCTGTACCTTCGAATCCAGCCAGGTCGAACGTGGTACCAGGTTTGAAAATGCCTATGCGATAGAAGTAGATATCGAAGCTTGCTGTCGCAACGGCCGAAGCCCATGCGGCGCACATGAATACATCGCTCGCGAGTAGACTTCGTTGCTGTAGAATGAGTCGGAGGTATAGTCGTGCTAGAATTACTGCAGTCGCAATGGAAAGAAGGGCCCATTCAGTAGCCTGAGAGTGGTTCAGCAATGCCGCGTGTTAAGGAAGAGACAGGGTTTCTACGATGACTGTTGGGCCGCTCGGGTCTATTGGCATCTTGAAGACTGCCGAATCTTGTACGGCGTCAGATGGCGAGAACAGGACCGCGCCTTGATGTTGAAGTCCTCGTCGCTAGCATTACCACTAGAGAGAAGATGATGTAACATGAACGTTGAAGGGGGCCCCTGGAGGAAAAGGGAGATCTGCAGATGTAATAGTCACACATACCTAAGCAACAGCGATAGTTTGCCTTTGCATTCCTCCCGGATACAGGGCAGAAGAAACTGAGGTAATCTACTAAGTTTAATCTGAGACTCGCCAAGCCACATTCTGGTCCAAAACGCCGTCTATCACTGTTCCCGTCAAGACTTTCGGTAATAATCACGTCAATCCCACGCGTTCAACTTAAAGGCTGGCGATACACCGCAATCCCCGGATTCAAGTGGGCGACGCATTTCTCGACTCTCACCCAGTAACTTCGACTCTGCGTAGGTGGTCGGTCTGCGGCTTTCTAGACCTCGAGCTTATCTGCGGAGAGAATGGTCCAGTCCTCTACACTTAACGCCACATACCCGCGTCCCTGAAAGGTTTCAGCCATTTGACTTCAGGGCAGCCACTAATCTTCAGCGGACCGATGCCATCTCAACTGACATAACGATGAAGACTGATTGCACTAGCCTAGTCTCCGCTGGTCGGGGGATCCATCTTGGCATGTTTCTGAGAAAGAAGCGTCATATGTCTTGCAACTTTTTAACCTTGAACCTGGGACGTCGTATATCTAAACAAAACCTCAACACTTCTTATGTCAGTCCAAGATACAAGAATAAACTGTCCATGAATTCATATATTCCGACTCTATAAATAAGAAACAATGACAACTCCTCATGATCTATGCACCATTCTTGGCTGTGTCCTTAGGTACCTGCTTGTCCATCAGATCCTTCAATTCACCAAAAGCCTTCAGGATAGTAGGCGTCTCAGCAATGATATCCTGCTTGGTCTCGTCACCCAGCTTTCCAGCACCAGCAAGCCAGAGATCATCACCAACGCCACCATGAAATCCAAGAGCAGGCCGAGTATCAACCACGTTAAGCTTCATGCCTTTCAGAGTTTTATCAAGTGACTCGCTTGCGGACTTTCCTCCAAAGATACCATAGCTGATAATCAGAACACCCTTGCCAATCCACTCGTTGTACAGGTAATCGATAGCGTTCTTGGTGCCTCCGGCAAGACCAAAGTTGTACTCGGGAATGACAAAGATGTAGCCGTCGTGCTTCTTGATCTCATTGCTCCAGGCAATGGAGTGGGCATGCTTGAAGATACCCTTGTCGGGTACCATGGCGGGCATAATTTCTTCATCGAAGACGGGGAGGTTGAAGTCTGCGACGTCTACCAGGGAGATTTTGGTGTTCTTGCTGGCGTCTGCATCGCCAGTGAGGATGTCGTTGATGACACTGGTGACCTGAGGGCCGACTCGAGCTTTACGAGTGCTTGTTGTGATGAGAGCGATGTTCTTGATGGCAGCCATACTGTGTATGCGCTTTTCCAAATTGTGATTTAATGAGATAAAGGGAAGTCTTCTAAGGGGATGAGTCTATGTGTTGAATGAAGAGATATTCGTCAAACCTTATCCAGTAACCAAACTATTTATACACGATTAATTTCAGAGACTCCTGCTCCTCTTGTGGGATTAATAATTTCAAACGCCCTGCAAGGCATATGGGCTGTTCTGTTTTCTTACAAATCCCGACTTCTACCCGCGCGTTTCGGTGGATGATGAATCGCCGATACAGCGTAGGCCTGATGCTTGGCTCTGCGGCACTGCATTATACGGGTGTCTCACGCGCGGCTCGGGTATCTGAATTTGTGGGTATGGTTAGCAAGTTGGGGGCCAGTAAGCAGCCACTCGTTGTTCAGCTTGCCAAGAACTGTGCGCACTTATCGGCATAAACGGTGCCGCAAAGGCCGTTTTTATGATGCATTCTGTCACATTTCGATCGGCATATCGTTAATTGTTTTTGAAATACGATGTCAGAGGTTGAAGTCACTTGGTAAACACTGAGATTTAGAGTTGAGCCAATATCTCACATCATCTAGTGTGTTGTTGATCACCAAAGCTGTATATTGGGGCTTGACCTAATACAGTAATCCATTCGATCAATTCAACATCTCCTCATCCTCTTCTTCATATTCTTCTTCAGCCGCTCGGATATAGTGCTCAAGCCATCTATCGACGAAATCGGGGTAGTCGTCAATCTCCCTCTCTTCAAGCTGATATGGAGCAACTAATCTCTCATAAGCTGCTTCCCCATCTTCACTGCTCGGCGGTGAAAGAGTGTTCATCTCATCGTAAAACCAAACACCACCATCAGAGTCAATATCCTCATCCGATTCCCTCTCCTCCTCCTCAAAATTATCAGGGGATGAACTCTCCTCTTCTGCGTAATCGTCAAATTCCCCATGGTCCGAGATGTGATCTATATAAGGCATATGGGTAGGGTTAGAATTCGGACTGCGAGCTAAGAACCATTCACGATATATAGCTTGGGCGTAGCCTGGGACATCGGCCTCTCTTTTTGGCTCCACCTCATGCTCATCAGTCTGTGACGGAAGCTCTTCGCAACCTGAACATGCGATATGCTTGCAGCGTCTCACAGGTTGTTTCCAGTAGTCATCAGCACCGGCTGTTTCCGGATATCGCTCGTCGTTCCAATACGGACAAAGAGCTTCATGACCCTCCCATAATCTCTCAAAGTCTTTCCTTCTGTAGCTCCTGTTATACCTGGGCACTCTAGGATATGCATCTCGATGTGGGCTGATATCATAGCCGCATATCGTAAGAGCAGCATCCCAAAGATCACCTCTGTAAGATCCTTTTGACGAATACTGATTATCGCCATCATTAGGTAGATATGCACGCATTGAAACGCTGTGCTGATGGTGGTCAATCACATGGATGTCTGCTCCTTTTGAATCAAGAAGATCAGGGCTTCCAGCTCGTCTCGGTCCCTGCTTCGATGAGCTTTGTAAACAAGACTGTGCAGGCATGTGAACCCCAACGTCTGGTGATCGTCTGGAGACCATGACTTTGCCACACGAGCGACAAGGTTGACCCCAGCCGCTGCCAGCATAGCAACTGCTTTCTTCTTGCTTGTTGCTCTGCTTTCTGCCATACAAACTTGGTGAAGTCTCGTCCTTCCATTCAGGTCGAAGCTCTCTAGATCATGCATTGTGAAGTGCCCCCCATGTTTGAGGAAGAGCTCTGCAGATGGCTAAACTGGGTCAGTATACGAAGGTTTGCTATCGTCCGAATACTTACAAGATCCAGATTACAAACCATAGATAATAGGTTATCCCATCCCGGGTATGACAACGTGGGATCAGCCATGTTCTCGAGTAGTACTAGTGTTGTATCATGCCGGTCTAGCCCTGCTATACGCGAGAGGGCGGTTCCCGTATGCTCGCCCATCTCATCCACATCTGCTCCAGATTCGATCAAGAATTTACACATCTCCACACTCGCCGTAGCTGCATACTTCAGAAGGATTAGTACAAGTTTCAGGGACCCCTAGATGACTCGCTTACATGCAGAAGCGGCATACCCTGCTCGTCGTGATCGCGTAGGCTTGCTTTACCCTCCTGCAGCATGGTCATGAACTCCTTGAGGGAGCCCTCTTTCACCAGAGTAAAGACAAGCGAGTCGTTCGGGACTATGCGACAGACAGAAATTCGCGGGATACTTTGGGTGCTCCGATCGAAAAGTTGCCCTTGGGAAAGCGAGACCGAAAACATCCAGGGAGAATTCGACGGGCGGAACACGATGTTAGCAACGACATCGCGAAAGGTGTTGACACTTCCAGACGAGTCGGAACCTCCAGTACATATCTTTCTCTTTTTGTTAGTTGAGATCGTGAGATAGCTATGGTCAACATCGATCTCCTCTCTTATTCGCTTTTGCTTGATGATGGTGCCATGCGGTAGCTGAGAACGGAGCTTTCGGGAGCCAGAGACTAGTATTTGGAATCAGTACTGGGTAATGAGAGCCAATGGATAGTGTAGTTATCAGACTGATTGATTGCAATGATGGGGGCGGAAATAATAAGTCCCTCTATCAGCTTCAGATCTCTACCTAACGCCTTCGCATCATCTTCTGTGACTGCATTGTAGCTAGTGAGGTTACTACTGAGTTTAGACTTTTCAATCGACTTCTCCTTGGCAATTACAACAAATCTCCGTAAGTCGTCAATGATCTGTTCAGCATCATCGGCGTCCAAAGTCAGGCCGTCATGGTCTATGAGAGTAGAAAGGCGGGATATGCTAGATTCCAGTTCATAACAAAGTGCCATGGCGCCAAGCCGACCAGTTATTGCGCTATCTATAGCATCTTCATCGTCTGCGGTTGTCGGAAACTGCTCGACCTCACCGGCTGTAGCATCCTGACCAAGTCTTGTATGAAGTTTTGACACCTCACCAAGTATCTGTTCCAGAATATTGGCTGTGGCTGTTACGTGGGTATCTATCCTTGACGATACCTGCAAAAGTGATTGCGCTTGAAGAAGGCTGAGGTAAAGGTTTATTTGCGTTGACTTGTCTCTGATCCTCCCTCGCGGATTCTCTAGATCCTCTTTTTTGACATAAGCGAGAACGCACTTGTACATGCGACTTGAACGACTGCTTCCAGAGCTTGTAGAGAATCTGGCGAGCCGACATTCTATGCTTGAAAGCTCTGTTGTGCTTGCCTCAAGAATGTCATTTTATGACTCAATTGTGCTTGTCGGCGCGTGTCGCAGCGAGCTACCAGATATACGCCCGAGAACGGACTGCAAGGATTCTATGTCTTTTAACAACTCGGAGACTATCCTTGGCGCATCTTTGATGGACGAGAGTGACTCATTGATGATCTTGGCTGACTTGAGGGCCAAGAGGACAAAGGCCAGCGTGCTGGCACCCGCGCCGATTGCTTCCATGGTGGTTTCGATATGCCGAAGCCGCAAATGCTACGCTTGAACCGATACTTATCACATAGCAAAGATGATGGATTTTTTTGTTAAAGACAGCAAACTTACTTGTTGAGGCAGAACAGAAGGGAAAGCCTTGTGAAGCGCCTGATGTCTCAGCCGCACTGGGCTGGGCTGGGCTGTCGCATTTTACGCGCCGCCCAGGATCTCGTGATTGGCTTCTCATGCAGCAAGCCATTCCATATTTGTTCCAAACAGCGCAGATCTGCAATCGCGAAATACAAAGTGGAAAATCCAAAAAGCCCTATTTATTCTTCCTGGGTTCTCACAACAATTTTCTTCCCAATCTTTCCACCTTCCATGTCTTGAATGCCCTGGATGACCTTCTCCCATCCGACCCCGTCAACAACATGATGCTCGAGTGGCTTCAGAGTCCCAGCAGCAATGTGCTTTTCAAGCAATGGAATCCAGCTGGCAATATTGGATGTAATCTGGGCTCCATCCCGCTCGTTGGGGCGGCAAAGATGGCCAAGATCTGCCCTGTACTCGTTGATCGAGGATGGCGTAGAGAATGGGGACCTATTCTTACATGAGTGGTGTTTGAGGACCGATCGATGTTCTTAGAGAACTTACCAAGAGTCAACTGATGTAAGGTACTTCGCTTTCGCATTCGAAGCGCTTTCAAGGGCTTTCACCATCACTTTATAACCATAAGTGCTTGCATCCATGATTTTGCCAAAGTTTCCGTCTGTGATCTTCTTAATTTCTGCCACTTGCTCATCAATAGTCCCGCGTCTGTCAAAGATCGCTGAGGCTCCGTTTCGTCTGGCAACCTAGGCAAGATCAGCACCGCCGTGTTAGAATTTATAGGAGAGGACTCACAGATTGCTTAGACGGAGAGCAGGACGCCAGGACCTTGTATCCACAAACTTTACCCAGCTAAAACTGTTAGAGATAAAGGATTGGCCAGAATCGGGGTATTACCTGTATTGCAAATTGTCCAACGTTTCCACTGCCGCCCAAAACGACGACCCATTCATCTTTCTCCGGAGCTTTGTTGCCATCTTCAGGAAGCTCGAGTCCTGCTCCACCGAGGAGACATAGGCTTGAAGTCTTGTTGAGCTGTCAGCCTGGCATTTTCAGTTATTGATTTGTGAGGTCTCATAGTTACCAGAAGACATGTTCCAATTGTGCAGCTATCTTCAAGGGATATATCGGTACCCCTTTTGAACAGCAGATCTTCCCGAGCTAGATAAGCATCTTGAAATGGCGTGAATCGATTCTGGCCAACTGGAGCACAGCTGTAGACGTAGTCGCCGACCTTCAGCCTGGTAACGTCGGGTCCAACTTCAATGACGACTCCAGCGCCATCACTGCCTAGGATTGCGGGCCACTCGTTTACCATCATCCCAGTGTGGTGCTGAAGAGCCTCACTTTATCGTTGCTGTTAGTCTTGCGCTCCGAGTAAATTGGGTATTCAAGATCATACATGGGATTGAGCCCTACGGCGAGGCATTTCACAAGCACCTGCCTGCCTTCTGGGGACGGACGGGGGATGTTGTCAACGACTTTGTGAGGCTGGTTGGCCCCTTCGATGATGATACCTGCTTGGGTTGCCATTTTATAAAAAGTACAATGATAAAAAGACTACCTTTGAGTGATTCAAGAAAGCATGGAAGACTGGTTCACAAATTGATCCGTCGAAAGGCGGGGAAGTTGGTATAAACATATTACACTAGGGCCTAATCGAACATCTGGAAGTCAATGCAAGCCACTCGTATAATCTTGAGTAGAGAGGCCTCGGGGGGTCAAAATACGTCTGACGCGGGAATCCACATTCACCATACAAAATCCGATCTTAACGTCAGACGTTTTTTGACACCCCCTAGAGAGGCTACCGATCAATGTAATCTCAACGCCACAGCCCTACCTCATAGGCTGGCGCCACCCACCACGATGTCACCGCATGTGAACAGTTGGTCCACCCCAAGAGGCGTACTGCCGCTCGGACTGTTGATGTGCCGAATGTTTGACTACTGTGCGGCTGAGATGCTGGGACGTATCATCTCATGCCTTGCGTCAGTAAAGCTCAGCTCTTTTTGCAGACATAAGCACAAGCTGAAGTACTGTTATGCAAGTTTAAGATGGCTGGATTTAGTGCGAACGGCATTCTCCGTAGCTGAATTGCATGGCTGTTGCAATAAGAAATGCGCCATCATCCAGTTCAAGAAGTAATCATAAAATACCCTAAGCTTAGGAGGAAAGATATGACCAGCTATTCAGACTTGTGGTAAGCTGTGAGTATTTTTTAGAGTATTTGTGATGCTTTAAGAAATAAGTCTTCATAAAGAGGCTAAACTACTCGTTATCAGCCCTACTGGACTTCTTCTTTGGTTCGAGCTTTGTAGTCGAAATTCTAAAATTGTTTAAACGGGAGAGATGCCATGAATGTCTGTTTGGCGGAACAAGATGAGTCATGTTGATCAGCACCAGCGTTCAGTCAAGCCGAAGTCTCAGAGCGGAGCTCCTAAGATGCATGTTGGGCATTTCTGGCTGGCGATTTGCAGCACTATTGGTAGAATCAAGGTGTTTAAGCAAGTCAAAGCAAATAAGTCATCGACAAATTATAGAATCTCCACATATAAGGGACTGAGACGACTTTCTAGTTGGCGGTTTGTTGAAGCAGAATCAAAGATATTTGTACTAAGATGGAGATAGACGAGAACAGACGGCTATGGACAGGTAAAGCTTCTTACCTAGAGTTGCCACGTTTCTGGTGAAGGCTATCGTAGGGCCTTGAGGAGGATGAGGAAATCGAAGAAGGACTAACTTGAAGGGGTTACGGCAATGTAACTCCCAGGGTATCTTTTGAAGAGTAGTTTACTTGAAACGAGGGGTAAATAACGAGTACGATACGGGTAAACTCAACATTAGCAAGGCTGAGCTTTTTTATTGGTCGTCTTTGGAGTTTGTATTCCTTTCAGGAAATCCTTGCCTTCTGTGCGGTAGTCCCAAGCCGACATCCCCGAAAACTATGGTTCAACATCCTAGCCATTTCCCAGCCTAGCCGGACCCCAATGATCAATCATCTATCCCTCTGAGCATTTTTGAGCAACATCTCCATCCCATAAACTTTTTCGGATCACAGGACGACGTTTCCGTGGATCATGGCTCGATATATAAGCGTCAAACCTCCGGACTTCCCAAATAGGAACTGCAAGGAGGAACCCCTCCGAGATGAGCAGTTTCAGTGTTACATCATTTTAATATCCAGTTTAGGGTCTTTTTGACACATGACTGCATCGGCTGTATGTCCTGGGGTAGTCATTTGTGGCGATGGCACTTCAATAATGGCTGAATAAACGTGATGAGTGAGGGGTCGCCTCGATACAGACGCTCCGAAAGTTTCCACATCGTGAAAGGCTCTTCGGATGTTTTTGTATCTCATCCGGGAATTATCTGACGGTTGGTTCTTGTCCGGATCTCTTTGCCGGTAGAGACGGTGGCCTTGCACTAACGTTTGAGATCCCGTCGTTCCGGGACATTTAAACTTCAACGATGCAACTACATGCCTTCAAAATGTATATAATGTCTATCGCGGACCTCAATTGTCGATTCTACTCTACTCATCCACAGTCAATAGTCAAGTATCATCAGTCAATCTTCAACTTCGACAGCTATGGCCTACAAGCTTATCCTCGCCGCCTTTGCGGCTACAGCTCTTGCTGCTCCTGTTGAAGAGCGCCAGTCTTGCAGCAACGGAGTTTGGTAAGTCGTAAAATCTCAAACATCACAATATCTACTCACAGTATAACAGGTCCCAGTGTGGTGGCCAGAACTGGAGCGGCACTCCTTGCTGCACCAGCGGAAACAAGTGTGTCAAGCTCAACGACTTCTACTCCCAGTGCCAGCCCGGCTCTGCTGAGCCTTCTTCGACCGCTGCTGGACCCAGCTCCACCACTGCCACCAAGACTACCGCCACCGGTGGAAGCTCTACTACTGCTGGAGGCTCTGTCACTTCTGCTCCTCCTGCGGCCAGCAACAACCCTTATTCTGGTGTTGACCTCTGGGCCAACAACTACTACCGTTCTGAGGTTATGAACTTGGCTGTTCCTAAGCTGAGCGGTGCCAAGGCCACTGCTGCTGCCAAGGTTGCTGATGTTCCCTCCTTCCAATGGATGTAAGTTAAGCCCAGATCTGATATGGATTCGCATATTGACAAAGTTCAGGGACACCTACGACCACATTTCTCTTATGGAGGATACCCTTGCTGATATCCGCAAGGCTAACAAGGCTGGTGGCAAGTATGCCGGTCAGTTCGTTGTCTACGATCTTCCCAATCGTGACTGCGCTGCCGCTGCCTCCAACGGCGAGTACTCCCTCGACAAGGATGGTGCCAACAAGTACAAGGCCTACATCGCCAAGATCAAGGGCATCCTCCAGGACTACTCCGACACCAAGGTCATCCTTGTTATTGGTATGTAGAACATCACTCTCGACGTTGCATTAGCTAATCCTATTGTAGAGCCTGATTCGCTTGCTAACCTGGTTACTAACTTGAACGTCGACAAGTGCGCCAAGGCCGAGAGTGCTTACAAGGAACTCACCGTCTACGCCATCAAGGAACTCAACCTCCCCAACGTCTCCATGTACCTCGATGCTGGTCACGGCGGCTGGCTCGGCTGGCCCGCCAACATTGGCCCTGCTGCTAAGCTCTACGCTCAAATCTACAAGGACGCCGGCAAGCCTTCTCGCGTTCGCGGTCTCGTCACCAAC
Organism: Fusarium hostae; assembly: GCA_002234235.1. Taxonomy (NCBI): domain Eukaryota; kingdom Fungi; phylum Ascomycota; class Sordariomycetes; order Hypocreales; family Nectriaceae; genus Fusarium; species Fusarium hostae. The sequence goes on from NJCR01001356.1 coordinate 51,584, forward strand.
GTCTCCAACTACAACGGCTGGAAGCTCACCACCAAGCCCGACTACACCGAGAGCAACCCCAACTACGATGAGCAGCGATTCATCAACGCCTTCGCTCCTCTTCTCGCGCAGGAGGGCTGGACTGGTGTCAAGTTCATCGTCGACCAGGGTCGATCTGGTAAGCAGCCTACTGGCCAGAAGGCTCAGGGAGATTGGTGCAACGCCAAGGGTACTGGTTTCGGACTTCGACCTTCCACCAACACTGGTGATGCTCTCGCCGATGCTTTTGTCTGGGTCAAGCCTGGTGGTGAGTCTGATGGTACTTCTGATACCTCTGCTGCTCGCTACGACTACCACTGTGGTCTCGATGATGCTCTCAAGTAAGTTGCTCCATCCAATCTTCTCACTGATTCTCGTGCTGACATTTCATCCTCAGGCCCGCTCCTGAGGCCGGAACCTGGTTCCAGGCTTACTTCGAGCAGCTCCTCGACAACGCCAACCCCTCATTCCTGTAAATCGTACATGAATGACTGATCACAGCAAAGTGAAAAGTTTGAAGTTGGATCAAATTACTTGTCATATTTTTGGACCTAGAATGTTTTATCTGGATTGTTGCTAGTTACGAGCACATCAAAATTGACATTTACACATTGGAGCAATACTTCTTCTTCTTTTCGGATGCTAAATCATAGATGTGATAAAATTACAAGAAAGAATGACTGACTAGTCAACAATGCCCTGAGGCAAAACTGAAACGTAATCCAAAGCGGCCGTCTCCTTTCCATCCGCCTTTCCAATGATGACGAGCTTGTCACCTGGCTGAATCTTGACCCCCTCAAAGGTGATTCGAGTAGCGGAGTGACCGTCAAGGAACTCACTTGGCCAATGACCAAGTCGCTCTTCGTTGTCTCCAACCCACTTGCCGATCAATCGCTTGTTAAGGTACACAGACCATGTAGACTTGCCACCGACGATATCATAGTAGTTCACAGCAAGGTTGTATGTACCCTTTGGAGACTTGAGTGTAGTGCTAGCTGTGCCAGTGCTGTTTGTGTAGATAGCAACATACTTGGATGCAGTCTCAGTAGGGGTGACATTGACAGGGTGATATCCATCGAGTTCCATTTTCTCGGCCTCAATTCTGTAAGGGTGATTGCGAACACGGTTCTGTTTATCAGGAATACCAGACAGGTTGCGGTAGAACTCGTTGATGGCATCTCTCCAGACGATCGAGTGGCCAGCCCGGTACTTTAGTCTGAATAGATCGTGATCAAGTCTGTCATCGTCGATCTTGCCCTTCAGCGAAGCCCAGGTCTTGTGGAAAGTCTGGGCTGTAGCGGCACCCTTGTAATGAGCATCGTAGAAATGCTGAATCACAGTCTTTCCAGAGTGGAGCTTGAAAGTGTAGGGAACATGGTGGAACCAAAGCATGAGGTCATCAGGCGTTGTCTCAGTGCTCTCAAATCGCTTGGCAACTTCAGAGGGGTACTGGCCAGCGTTTCCAGTGCCGTTCTTGACTGTACGGTCCATACCAATGTGATCGCGGGTGGCCCTGGTCCATTGTCCCCAGCCGTTGTTGTCCTGCGATGCGGGGTTGGGTCCATAGTGGGCGTAGAGGATATCGGTCAAAGTCTGAATGCCCAAGTTGCCAGAATAATTCTCATAGGCCGGCCAAGAAGCCATAGACATATCTGTGACGGCCTTTCGGACCTTATTGTCGAGTCCGAAGGTCAGACGGGTCCAGTCCTGAAGGATTTCCTGGGAATCCGCAGTGGGGTCCCAAGCGAGACGTCCAAATGCGTACAGGTTTGACATCGAGAGATGACTTCCAAGCCACGTCTTATCCAAACCAACGTTTGTGACACCAGCATATCCTCCCAGGCGGCGCTTGAAGACCTTTCCGGACACTATATCGCGAACTTGTGACTTTTTGCCGTCGATTCGCATATCGAAATCAAGGATCGTCTTCCACAACGGAGGCAGATAGACAAGGTGACATTGCTGTCCTAAGTACTCTTGACTGATCTGCAGTTCAATAGCGCTATTGGTCTTTCGAAGATGAGAAAAAAGAGGAGAAACAGGCTCCCTTACTTGAAAGTCAATGGGGCCATATTTGATCTGAACGACTACGTTGTCGTCAAACTTTCCGTCCAGTTCTTTGAAGAACTCAACAGCAGCGTTGGCACGGTCAGCCTTCCAGTCATTCCAGTCAAGCTTGTCATACACAAAAGCTCTGAACATGACAACACCATCGTGAGGCTCAAGGGCTTTGGCAAACATGTTGGCGCCATCAGCCAAAGTGCGGTTGTACGTGATAGGTCCAGGCTGGCCCTCGGAGTTCGCCTTCACTAGATAGCCAGCCATATCAGGAATACCGTCGTAGAGACCATCAGTCAAGTCGTGCCACCACTTGATCACCTTCTCGTCAAGAGGATCAAAGGTATCCAGGCCTCCCAGTAACTGAGGTGACGCAAAGTTGAGAGAGAGGCCGACTTGAACACCCCAGGGGCGAAGAAGGTCGGCAATCTCGATAAGGCCCTTGCGGTTCTCCGAGTTGAAGAGTCGGACATCGGCGTTGACGTTGTTGATGACGACAGCGTTGATACCGATGGAGGCGAGGAGACGTCCAAAAAGAGGAACTCGTGAGAGATCCTTTCTTACGTTCTTGACACCGTCGAAAAAGATTGAAGGACCGCCGTAGCCTCTCTCAATAGAGCCATGAGTTGAGCTTGCGTTGAGGTTGTCCCACTGGTTGGCCCATCGAATGGGCGCACTGGGGTTTGATGCATACTCGACTTTCTTGAAGTTGCCCTGGGCGAGCATGGAGAGATACTCAAAGGCACCATAAAGAGCACCCCGCTCATTCTGGCCAATAATCTTGACAGAGCTGCCAGAAGTGCTGAGCCAGTAGCCGTCAGCCTCAAGTTTGGGATGAGGCAGTTTGCCCTTGCACGCCTTGTTGAGGTTCTCTTCAGTGGTAACGACAATTGACTGTGAGAAGTCGCAAGACTTTGAGTCGCTCTCAGTCTTCAAGTCGATGTTGAGAATACCGCTGAAGCCGTTCTGGAGTTCCGAGGCAGCACTGCCGAGAGGGCTCTTCTTGGAACCACCAATGACATGGATCTTTCGAGGAAGCGACTTGGCGTTGATGGAGACACTTGATGGCAAGCGAGCATATCTCAGCCAACCATCAATGCCATCCTCTGCGATAACGCAGGTGAACAAAGCGAAGAGTAAAGCCGAAAGCCACATGGTGTGCTATGACTGCGACCGTGATAGCCTGTGACGTTCCGTCTGATTGAAGCGAAGCCATCGTCTTATATCACAGCATGTCTCACGATGATATGCGGAGTAATTACTGGTATATTCATTCAGGCTATTTGAATTAGCCTTGGGGTATGGCTACGGTTGTGATCGACAGCCGATGATGCTGTATTAGTTAGTCCATCAATCGGCATCCAGGTTCACTTTGGGGTAGCTGGACCGAGCTTCACTGTTCGTCCGGTCTTGAGCCGGGATTTGGCTGATCTATAGGACTCAGGTGGACTGGGGTCATGCTGTGATATTTCGCGAAGATGTGAATAATATCATTAAAGTCTTAGTCCTAAGGTTGCCTAAACTAATATAATTTATGATGAGCTATCCGAAATTGTCATGATCTACTCTAAACTCTACAATCACCATCATGACTTTTGACTTCTGTTAATGGCAGATCAATTTGGCAATAAAACGGAACAGTGCGTAGCTTTATTTCCCCGCGAAATGACTTCGGCAATCTCTCCGAAATTCTATAGCCAATGTTGATCTTTGTACTGAAGCGTACAAGCTGAAGTTTATGTATTTAGGCAAAAACGATGTCGGCGATCAGTTATGCCATTCGATGCAGGGGGACATGACATGAGGGGATCTGCACAACTCATGTATAACATGGATGATGTGCTATGCATATGCTATGCAGAGAAATGCAATTGAACAGAACAGACAAATTATTTCCTTGTCATCAGGGCCGAAGGACAGGTATAAGTGCGCCCGCAGTGCTTTAGCGAGTGTAACAGTCGCACAGCGCACAAATTGACAACACAACTGTTTTTCTGAAACGTAAATTCTGAGTCAGAGCTAACTAATTCTCATTGACATGTGCTTGTAGAGCTTGGATCCCTTAAAATTTTCGACTTTGGATGACTTGCTGTCTATTCTTGGCAGCTTGACTCACTCACAGCAACGAAAAGGTCACCTGATCCATATAAAAACATGTGGCTAGTGACTTGTGTAACAGCGAATTTTTGATCAGAATTTTCTGCACAACGATTGTCATGCAAATTGTGGCGATTTGTGCAACTATTCATGATCTGATTCGACCGGAACACTTTGCCAGCGCAGCATGACACTGAGCTAACCCGACACATGGAGACCCAAAATCGAGGCCCTCCAGTGCCATCTCCACTATTAGGCGTATAGTGGGTTCGGATGTCAAGCTTTTTTGACTTGGGCCACAAAAGCAATGGGATCGCCTTGATCATAGACAAGCATAATCGTGCAAACCCTTGGCAAACTATACAGCCGCTTACGTTGCATGCATGGCCAAATCAGCTCGAACTCGCATGCCTTCTTACCCAAAATTCACATACTAAGGCATGCAAAAGTCTGGTTTGGTCGATTGACCCATTCTTCATGGCATGTTGGCCGCGTAACAGTTCATCGTTGTTGGCTACATGAGGCTGCAGACCACTATTTTGGTGCATGAGCCCCATTGAACGTGGTACAGACCTCCACTACGTTAGTAACCGTACAATGTTGAGAAGTGACCTCTCTCTAATTGGCATCCTTGCTCTAGGCTTCTCCATGTATAAACCACCACATCGAGAGACTTGACAAGGCCCCAGGATGGTCCTCCGTAAACAACGTCCATCTGGGTATAAAAGCGGGCGGCTGCCTGTTCACCAAACGGTTTCTCATTTGGATCATCTCATTCTATCCTTATTCTTACTAGTATAATGCTTAATTAATCTATCTATTCATCCCCACTTACATCTTTTTAATAGCCATAATGAAAGACCGAACAAGCGATCATATTCATTTCCCCCATCATGCTCATCGCATTCCACGTCGCTCAGATGGTGTCAGTGGATACAGCGATTTGCTGGGGAGGGCCGTCTTGATATCCATCATCAACTACCTTGCTGATGTCGTCGATGCAATTGAAGATATCAAGCTGCCCAAACAGCACAAAGATCGTACCAAGTTGAAGAACGATAAGAAGAGAATGTGCGATACTGCTGTCAGAGGTGCAAACACGTTGACAGCCCTGTTCAATTCGGCAAAGGGCCAGACCAAGTACACTGATCCAGCCCGTGAGTCAATCCCAACCCCTGCAATCAGCGAATCCATCTAACCTTATCACAGCAAAGAACTTGCCGCTCTACCGAGACGAAATCCGGGGTCAGTTATTGTATCCCCTGTCGAAAGCCAAGACAACGAAGCCCAGCCTTGGCAAATCTTTCACATTCGCCCCATGGCAACAAAGACTCACCGCTATATTGTCTGGTATCGAGGAAGAAGTCTGCTGGTGGCTCAGGCTTCAACGTCCAACCAAGACATATGATAAACGCTCAACAACACATAGTCATACAAGTAAGACATATGGCCAACGCTCAACCGCTAGCAAGGCTTATGATCAATACTCTACACGTACGGGGAAGACTGATCAGCGATCGTCGAGGCCCAAGCAGTCAAAGAGTCATTCTCAGCGGGGGAAGAGGAGCCGTTCACCTTCACCCTCTGGTGGATGCGCTGTTATGTAGCTGGCTACATCTATTTGAGAAGCAGTAGCTAGTACTACTTACAAAATTTGGATATTTACGGTTTATGGAAGCAACGGATCATGAAGGAACGAAAACATGGGTAGCACGGATTTTGCTTAAGGATAAAAATGGATTGAGGGAGTCGCTGGTACGGATAAAATTGGGACATGGACGGCGGTATCTTTTGGAGCCAAATTGCATATATCATGGGACGGAATTTTGTTTACAGCATAGGATAAAATACACCACTCGCGAATTGATACTTTGTTACTTATGAGCCTCCGTAACTGACACGTGTCGTGACAAATCTTTGCAACCCTGTTGCCTGGCATGGATGTTGATATCTTCCTTGTCGCTTAAGAATTATCAGCCAGGCAGCTATAAGCCAGACTTCCAGCCTCCTTTGAGTTTTCATCCGGGTACCCCACAGTAGTTGTTCTGCGCAATCTGTTCTCAAGAAACTGCCGAAACGTCCCGCATGGAATGTCCTCCGAATCATGAAACTCAACTGTAGCCCATTCCAACTTCTTCATCTCTTCATAGCTCCCATATCGTGCTTCAATGACCTTCATGTTCTGTTTCTTGTTGTCTTCCGAAGTATCCGACCCCTTGAATGCTGTGTCATATGCCTCCAAGACTGCCTTTGTACGATCGGGCGTGATCAAAAGGGTGCCGAGAACATCTTCGCGACCAATTTCAATGGTTGGTCCGGAATATGGCCAGTCGTCCCTGTTTGGTATATCCAGCTCAAGTGCTCCGCTGATATTCTCGTGGAATTGGACAAAAGGGACTTCAAATAATGGTTCAGACCATTGGACATCGTCGACGCCATGGAGAGGAGGATCAAGATGAAAGCCGTTCCATGTACCTCCGAATCCATTGGTAATCTTCAGAAACTCCTTGTAGTCATCTGGCAGTGTGACTTTGAGCCTCTCCTCGAGCGATGAGATCTGCTCGTCTGTAGCCGGTGGCAGATTGAAGAGTGTTGCCGGAGGCTCTTGCTCCATCTCTTCCCAGAAGCCGAGGGACTTGGGCTTCGTGTTCCTTTCAAGCTCCAACAGCACGTCTTTCATAGGTTTTGACTCTATCTCCAGTGGTTTTCGACCATTGGTAAAACGCTCAGCGAATGTCTCAAGCACGTCTTTGCCGAGGGCATCAATCTTCTTTTTGTCAACTGGGATCTTTCGAGCCAATACACCTGTAGCGAGAAGTCCACTGAGCTCATGTCTTCCAGCAAGGCGCGAAATGATCCCTTCTTTGTATAAGTTCTGGGCGAGGAGTTCGAGAACTTCTTGAACTCTTGAGTCGTTCTGGACTTCTTCCAGGTCGGAGGTCTGCCTTGAGGCCAACCTGAAGGCAGTGTATAGAGCATCAGCAAAGATTGAAGCGTCCACGCCAAATTCATTGGCTGTCTTTAACTGCTTTTGGAAATTTCCTTCGTCATCTTGTTCCTCGCCCTCGTCAGTGTCAAGGGCATGCTTGGTCGCAGTCTTATCAGATGCTGCTTCACTCCTGTCCTTCTCCAGAATTTCGTCAGGCCAGATGTTGGCAGCCGCGAAGTATGGCTCAAAATGGTGAAGCTGATTGCGTTGCCAATCCGAGGTAATATCTTGGAGGAGCAGTGATACTAAGCCTTTGGTGGTATTGACTTCACCAAGTACAGAGAACTCTTCGGCCAATTCGACCAGCTTGTTGTAAACCTCCGGAAGAGAAGTGTTTGTTAAGATGGCTTCGCGATCAAATTTGTTTGGTTGAGCCATTGCAATTGATGTGAAAATGCAGGACGATTCACGTTGTTGAGGTTATGATACCGAGCTATTCTGGATGTCTCGGCCTGCTTATTCTTGACATCATGTGGCTCGGGCACTTCTTGATGGAGTCTAGATCAATCTTCCACTTGCATAAATAGTATCGTTCAATCGGGTCAGGATTGCTCAGTACGATACTACATGTTCAGCCTCCTACATCACAGGAGGATGATTTGCTGCCCTTTCACATCGCAGACTTCATCTCGGCAGATGGCGATAAGCTTGGCTAGTGAGGGAACACGATGAAGAATTTTTGGGACGTAAACCGCAATAGCTCAATATAAATGTTCTCACTCTTTCCGGTAATAATCTGCTTGCTGTTTCTTCATTCTCTGACACGCTTCGTTTTGAGTTGACAGCCCTGTCGGGCGATGACAGTCCTGAGTAACAGGCGAGTTCCGACATCAACTATCGAGTGGGCACACTACCGGCAAGATTCACGCCACGAAACGAAACAAGACAAGCATGTCCCTGGCAGCAGAGCTTATATCTAAGTCATGGACTAATGAGCACAGAAACAGGTAAGCTGAAGAGTAAGAAGAGGCAACCATTAAACAGGCCAGGTAGCCAGCAAGACAGTTAGAGTCGAAGAGTTTATTGGTGAATTAGCATCGGAACAACTCATTTATGAATGCGTGGAACGATGAGTTATCCTAAGGCTGCTTCGTATTAAACAGACAAAGCTAAAACTATGAGCACAGTACCAGACTATCCCCTCTTCATCTAGGAGTTTTGAAACGATCAACAGGACTCTTTTATACATGAAGGTTGACCAGCCACCTCTTCAACTCTTCCACCTTGGCTTCAGTTTCCTCCTTTCAGTAGAATAAAACGCTACAGCGTCTCCAAGAAAAAGGTTGCTCGCTTAAGCGGAGCAGGGAGAGCCGTTGGAACCAGTCTGTCCTTGGAACTGCTGGTTGGCAGCACCGGGGAAGCCACCCTGGTTGCCACCCTGGAAACCACCGTTCTGGCCGTTGTTGTTGCCAGCCTCAGGAGCGGGAGCGGGAGAGGGGGCGGCCTGCTCACCACCGTTCTGCTGACCGTTACCGGCCTCAGGAGCGGGGGTAGAAGTGGGAGCCTCAGTGTTGCCGGCGGCAGGGGCCTCGGTCTCGGTGTTGCCACCGGTAGAGCCACCAGCGGAAGCGGCACCGTTCCAGACTTTGGGGCCGGGCATGGGGAAATCCTTAGCACCGCCGTAGATGGAGAAGTTGGCGTAGTCGTCGGTCTCCTTGTAGGCACCGGGGAACTTGACCATCTCGGCGTCGACCTTGCCGTCGGAGCCACCGGTAACCTTGACCTGAGCGCAAGAGACATAGTGCTCGGGCTGGTTGACGTGAGATCGGTGGATACCGATGTGCTCAACTCGGAGGAGGTACTCGCCGTTGGGGGTACCCTGGGGGATCTTGACGTCGAAAGAGGTGGCGTCGTAGTTGCACCAGGCGTCCTTGGTGAAGTCACCACCGGCGTTGCAGACACCCTCCTCCATGATCTTGAACCAGTCGCCATCTCCCTTGTAGGACTTGACGTCACTACCAGCAGCGGACATGTAAGCCAGAGTAGGTCCGGGGTGACCCATCTTGGCACCGACAGCAAGCTTGAAGGTCATGACATCGCCGCCCTTGACCTCAAGAACCTCAGTTTTACCGCCGGTTCCGGTGGCACCCTGGTTGCAGATGATGTCCTCGCCATCAGCGAAAGAGTTGTCGCGGATGTCGGCGGGAGGGTTGGAGGAGAACTTGATGGGGTTGTACTTGGTGGGACGAGTGAAGTCACGGATGTACTGGAAGGACTTGGACTCGGCACCGTTGAGAGCGCTGACGTCGAAGAAGTAGTGGGCAGAGGCGACCTGCGAGAGAGCAGCGAGGGCGAGAGCGGAGAACTTCATTTTGAAAAGAGTTGGTTGGTTTGAGGGATAGTAAAATTGATTGGTAGTGCTGGAGACTGGCTCGGTGAATTTGAACGAAAGGAACGAGAGACTAGCTCTTCGAAAGAAAGACTGAAGTGAATGAAAGAAGATGAAGATCTGTTGATGGTGAGGAGAAAGAAAAAAGTCGACAAGGACAGAGGATACGAGATATCTTTATAGATTCTGAATCTCGACTCTCTCGACCTTGAATCTTTGGCGCCGCACAGGGGTATTCTGCACGTTGCGCACTCAAGGGTTACACTAGAGCCAGTTTTCATCCGGTGGAAGAATATCCTTGGTCCTTGGACTGCCTGACCCCCAGTTCATTCAATTCCAAACGCCAAGAAGGAAAAAACATTTCTTCCCCATAGGCAAAAGAACCTGGTCATGTTGGTGGTCTTCCTTGATGTTACAGAGTGCGGCGGGCGGCAGCCGCATTTCTAGGGGCTGTTTCAGTGGACAGAATGTCAATGCACCAATCAAGTATGGATACGCTGTTTAATCCAACTAAGGTTATTACTGACAGCTCGATTAGGTTCGCTTACAACCACTTTTAAACAACTTAAAAATATGCTTCAAGACGGATAGATTGACTCGGGGCTAATGGTGAATCAGCTAAAGCATGGCAAGAAAAGCTGTCTTTTCTGCATACGCACCTTTGATCATCCCATGGATCTCTGGCAAGCAATGAGGCTGACGTGGATCCAATCCAAATCAGTTATCACGGCGATTCTTGCAGCGCTGATTCAAGTAAGGCGAGACCATGAAACGCTCATTTCAGTCAGGGGGGTCAAGACTTCTTGGCGGTAGGGGTCTTCTCTTGAATAGGTAGTGGGGAAACCCCTGGATGGTGATCATAGCTTCACCAATTTAAGCTGACCGCTAAGCAGCCTGTTGTTATTGTTAACTTTAAACTACCCTAAAATCTATTCAGCGTGGTCATCGAATTTGCAAAATCCATGATTTGTCGTGGTACGAGGATAAGTTCAAACATTTTCGACATGTTTCGTCGAGATGCTTCAGCTTGTACATGTAAAGCGCTGCCATAACGACTCACTGCATGTTATCGAACCACATGAACTGATCCTCAGAACGATTGTAAACGCCAAGTTGCCCAAAACTCCTTTGTTTTGCTCGGCAAACATGTTTTTTTGTACAACTAAGCCGCCTTGGCGGCTCCCCACCACGGGATGAACCATAGCACCTACAGGGCGTTTGATGTCAAAACTTTAGTATGGATCGATACCGAAACAGTAACTCCTGCGTTGACTAAGGCTGATGGATTCTGGCTGGGTCCCGAATCACTGGGAGCACGATCAGGTCCAGGCGCAACGGAGACTAGCAAGACTTTGCATTGCGAAACTTGAACCCTTACTAGGCCATTTAGACGATATGAGACCCCGCAGACATCTTCCCGCGGGAACTGCCTTGATTCATAATGTTGAATCATCACAATTTTCGTATCGCTTCCAATGCGACCCTGCTCTATCCGACGCAGCTACGGTTTCAGCAATACGCATCGGCCAATGACAGATGATGTGAACAAACAGCCTGTAAACTTCCATCAAATGACGTTGGATGTAACAAGCGCATGGCAAATGCCACTCAATCCACTGGAAGAGCTTGCACATCCTTTGATTGCTCAAATTGAGGTTGTCTTGCTTAGAGTTCGCTGTCAACTTTAGGGGCTCGCGATCTTGGCAGGGGCCACAAATAAGCTTATCGCTGAACAGCACATCTGTTTCCGTGCGTTAGTTCAAGATATGGTTGAGGTTGGATGATAATATCTCTATGAATTTAGATCAATTCATTAAACTGATACTTCAAAGTTCAAATGGCATCTCAATACCATGTTTCTGTCAATGTTAAAGTTCCTTGGCATTCAAGCGTTGTCCGATTACCTAAAGATGAGCTGAGCAAATCTCAAACTTGAGGCGTTGAGGCGCTAAACCCTTACAGGGACGAGTTTGCGACCGCCGACAGCCGAGAGCTGACAATCGCCAGGCTCGATCCTCTATCGCCTTTCAATGGGGCAAAACATAAGCTAGAAAACGCCAGTATTCCATCCCCGACAACCAATCCCATGAAAGCCGATGATCTTACTCGCTATCTGACTTGTGAACCTGGAAGTTCACGATTGACGGTCAAGAATGGTCAGGGTAGGCCTGCTAGGGGCAGCCGTCCCGTCATGCGTCCCAAGGCCTGGAGGATCTAGGGATTCCGACACTTCGGGAATCCATACAAACTTTCCGCCAGTCGCTAGGCCAGAATTATCTCTAGATCCCCGCTCCTATATATGTGCTCTATTATTATCTTGCGCCCTTTCCGCGCTGTAGAAAACTTCCATGATGGTCTCAGCTCCGTTTCGTGGGGCTCATGCTCTACCCATGACTTGCTGGGCTGAACGATGAAGTTTTGATATGCTGAGTCGCAGATGCCGTCAGAAAGCCCGACGGACATTAAACGTTTGCCTACGAGTTGGGAACTTGGGAAGGAGGTAGATTAAGGCGGTAAATTGATGCTGTCTCAAGGTCTGTCATGAAGTTGCATCAAGCAGGCCCCGCTTCTCGTTGGTGGAAGATTCTGGAATGGAGGATCTTACTGTTGCAATGGCCGGGTACGAAATATCTGTGCCGCTATCGCCAATACAACACAATGACGAGAGAGGTGATCATCTCCTTTTTCCCAAATGTACTTCCAACAACCGTAAGAAATGATGAGATAGAACGTTAGGGAGAGAACTTATGCTATAGCAATTGGTCTGCCACGGTGGTACAATGTCTAAATTGTGAGCTCGATGTGTTGTTTGTAATTGAGACCTGTGGCTGAGAGCTTATAATCACCACACAGAACTTAGTTTTAAAACGGTAGGGAGGGAAACTTGTCCGGTATTTTGACTCCTACAACAGCTCTTCTTGGCAACTGCAAACTTGATGCTCTAGCCATCCTTCTAGACTGATATATTTCCCTGCTACGCATCGATAACGACAGCGCAGAGATCTATATGTACGCAGTCAAGGAAAGGCACAACTCGATGATCAAATCTTGTCATATCACTTCTGCTGTGATTTCATCGCCTCACCTTGGACCTTAAGACTGCGACTCTACGATGTGACGCCATGACCGGTTCTTTGTTTGCATAGAAGATAGAGTTATTGTTGAATCTGAACTGGGGTCGCAAGATCTCGTTGCTATCAGGGCATAAAGTTTGCACAAGGGTGTTTTAGATCATATGAACTGCGTTGCAACATTGCTAGATGCTCATTCCGAGCCCAAGTAGCCAATACTGAGTAACAAGATATCAGTTTATGTGCTGTCAGAGCTCTCATCCGGTCAATCTTATGTGTTTTTGGTAGCGCGTGATATGATGATAGCCACGTCAAGCTGGCGCATCAGAGAAGCTATAAGCATCTCCAATTGTATACTCAGGATATGGTTACAGTTTGCATGCCGAATTCAAGCCACTTGTTTCATTTGTATGGAGGCCGAAGCCCAAGTGATGAATGCCATCAGTGTTCATGCCGTTATTTTTAGACCAATCACATAATCACGGAATAGATGCGGAAGGTCTCCGCTTTTCATTCTCGGTCTCCATTTGATCCCGCAGGTCATTTTGGTGATTGTCGATAACGATTCACAATCTAGAGCAATAACGAATACGTCATCAAGAAACACCAGCAAGAGCTGAAGAAATGTGGAAGCAATGGTATAATGCATTGACTTGTGCGACAATTTATTGTCATATTACACTCATAATTCTATCACTTCAGGGAGAATACTTACTCTCTCTCTTTTGACACTGCTGGCCGCAACCATTGTCAATCCACCACCATCCCTTGAGTCGGCAAATGTTCCACTGCCATGAGGCTGCAGGAAAACGATTCCATCCCTGCAAGCGAAGCCCAAATCTAGCAAAGTCATTTCTCCAAACCCTCCCTTTCTATGACAACAGTCATCAGATCAACACTAATCATGCTGTCACAACAACTTAGCTCTGCACCTCAAAAGTCGAGAATGCTGATCAACTTACCCTGCATCGCGAAGGGTTGTTTTGACTTTGGTGCCGCTCGCTCGGCTCCCCTTCGCTCTCCCCACCTGCTTGGGCTGATCCTCGGAATTACCAATTTCCGTATTCTTTCGGCGACGCGTATCACTGCTCAGAGCACGAAGCCCACAGAGCCCAATGGCTGGACTAATTTATCCCTTGGGCTCTAACTTGAGTCCGATTGCTGAGTTTGGGTCACACTGCTTTTTGTGGTACTCATAACAGGGCGCATGGCTTTGTGATATGGAATCTTTCTGACATCATTATTTGGTGTTTGGCGTGTCTGAGCGAGAGCCTGATAAGATAAGGCCCGCTCAGTCCCTCAATTTTGGCGGTCGCTGCACTGAACTCTATTCACTGCAGGGAATGTGTTTGTGATGCTCCCTTTGAAACCAGCAAGTTTGATCAACATGAGTGATTTAAGTTCTCACCCAGTGATTTGCTGCGATAGATTTCGACCCAGAAACCGGGTACCTGTGATCAACAAGAAGCAAAGTTCAGCTCCGCTAATCACCCAGCCATGACGATCATTCACACTACCGGTAAAGCCCCAAAGCCAAGTGTAATCTCCCTTGAAGTCAAAGCAACTGCAAGGGGCACCCATCACCCGGAATAATTGACCAAGAGTGATAATTCGATCCAATGAAACACAAAATCTATCGCGAAAGTTTGATCTTCGATTGTGATGGCTGCGTCCGTGCTGGAAGTTGTTTGCCGACCTTGGTTTAGTCGCGAGAGTTTCGATAGATCATCAGCCACCGAAATTGTAGCCGCCAATGAAGCGCTGCTCGTTATTGGATTTGATTGAGTGACACATGCGAGTTTGTTCACAGCTGAGCTGCCTAGTGTGATGGTGTCGTTACACTATCAGTCATTATGTCGCAACCCTTTGTTGTTCACTGACCTGTGGAGATTGTTACTTAAACCTACGACACCTCCAGCTGATCTGCGCGTCTGATCAAACCACGAGTTCTGGCCGTAACATCTCACAATGGGTTCACTGAAACTATCACGAGGTACTAGCGAGACCAGTCGCACGAGCGATGCAGGTGAGCGTCGACTACCTACTACGCCGGCAATGAAGATTCTCTTCCTCTGCACGGCGCATAACTCGCTTTCTCAGCAGCTGTATCTTATCCTCAGTCAAAAACACGATGTCACGATTGAGTATTCTTTATCCGACAAAGCCATGATCGAGGCTGCGAACATATTTCAACCAAATGTCATTGTCTGCCCGTTCTTGACTACACGAGTCCCAAGTGAGATCTTCTCAAAGTATCTCACCCTCATCGTTCATCCCGGACCACCAGGCGACGCAGGTCCCAGTGCCCTAGACTGGGTACTCATGGGCGACGATGGCAATGTAGCAGACTCCAACGAACTTCTCAAATCTCAGACCTGGAGCCAGAAAGGCCGGTCGCATTGGGGTGTTACAGTCTTACAAGCTGTTGATGAGATGGATGCTGGTCCAGTCTGGGCATTTGAGCAGTTCAATATCGACATCGATGCGCCCGGAGTCACCAAGTCAACACTTTACCGCAAAGAAGTTACCCAAGCAGCCATTACCGCGACCGCCACTGCTCTGCACCGCATTGTCTCGGCAGCTAACGGCTTCTCCGATTCGGGCATTGCAGCAGCTCTATCGCGACTGTCACTGTTGCAGAAACAGGATATTCGTGGCATCTCAGTTGATCTTGTCCCCAACCGCAGTTACAAAAGCCTATCAGTGACACTGCGGAAGCCCTTCCTCGGCGGACCAACACATCGCCGACCCCTTCTCAAGGCAGCAGACCGCAACTTCGACATCCAATACGAACCCGCTCGGACAATTTCACGAAAGATCAGGTCTGCTGATTCGCAACCTGGCTGCCTCACAAAACTGTTTGGAGGAGTCGGCCTCTACGTCTACGGAGGTACGATTGAGGCTGGGAGAGATGCGAAATGCAAGCGCGGACCTGGACAGATCATTGGTTGCAGAGGCGAAGCTGTTTGCGTCGCCACTTGCGATGGACGAGGCATCTGGATCACTCATATCCGACGAGTGAAGCGCAAGGTCGATCCAATGCTCTGGCCCAAAGTCCCCGCTGCCTCAGGCCTTCTCGACCTCGGCTTGATTGACCAAAACACCTTGTATACATCAGTGTCGCTACGCCCCCTGTTCGGCTGGTCCAAGGCAACATACTCGACCTATCAAGAGATTTGGGTAGAGTTTGCTGCGAGTGCAGGCAAGCGCCAAGTCGCCTTTGTCTACTTCGAGTTCTACAACGGTGCCATGAGCACCTCTCAATGTTCACGACTCATTGAAGCTCTTGAATTCGTCGCTTCACATGGAGCTCTTGATGCTGTCGTGCTTATGGGTGGTGACTCCTATTTCAGCAACGGTATCGCTCTCAATGTCATCGAGGCCAGTGACGATCCTGCGGCAGAGTCTTGGACGAACATCAATCGCATAGATGATGTGGTGCACATGCTACTCGACGTATTCCCTCGGAATAACGTCGCTACCATCGCCGCGCTGAGAGGGAACTGCGCAGCCGGCGGCGTAGCCCTGGCAGCGGTTTGCGACGTGGTCATCGCAGGCTCCGAAGTCGTCCTCAACCCCGCATATCGAGCTCTCGGACTCTACGGCTCTGAGTATCACTCCCTGTCCTACGTCGGTCGCTGTGGACCAGAGCGCACAAAGTATATCTTGCGTGGTATGTTACCCATATCCGCTTCTCAAGCAAGAGACATGGGCCTTGTAGATAAGGTCCTCCCAGCTTCGGGACACTTCCTTGACATGAGGATACGGCATCACATCAAAGAGATGAGCTTCACGACTCACAAGCCCGGCAAGTGGAAGTCCAAGGTCGATGTGAGTCATGTCGGGCTTACAGCAGCAAAGACTCTTGAACTCGGTGAGATGGCTAAAGACTTCTGGAGCGCAAGGTCCGAGAGGTACAACACACGACGGCGAGATTTTGTTCGGAAGGTCAAGCCAAAGCAAACACCGTTACGCTTCGCCACTCACAGACGACGAGACGGGGACCTCGACGAGGAAGAGACTGATTCGTTTGACGACGTCGCAGTGTTCGAGGAGCGAATCATCGAGAGAATTTTGAAGGAGAGGTTATCCAAGATGGATTCGAGGCTGTTGTCCCTCCATGAAGAACTCAGGTCTCACGAGAAACAATCTAGCATCAGTGGTGAGACAGGAAGGCCACAGGAAGGCAATGGATTGATGTTTCCTTGTTATTATTCAGTAGATACCCACGTTTGCACTTGATTCTAGCTATAATTCAAGCTGTTCGCCATCTCAAAATGAGTTACCAAGTCCCTATACCAGTACCAATCATTCGCCACATAAAGAGTTTGACAACGTAATCGCTCTCGAAAAAAGAACCTGAACCCAGTAATAATGCTTGAGCATACTCCAGACTTCCTTAGTCGCTGTCACAACCAAACAGTAACAAGGCCAAAAACCAATACTCCAGACTTCACCAGGTGCTGTAACAACCAATGTCGTTCTACAACATACTCTCTTGCTTTCCCACGGTCGCATTGTACTCTTCATCCACCACTTCGTCCGATGCAGAGTGAAGTTTCTCGATGAAATCCAGATAAAACCGGCTCATCTGGAGTACTTTACTTCTTCTCGTCTCCACCTTGATGATCTCTTCCTGTTTGGACATGTCCTTCTCTAAAGTCATGATCTTTTCTTGTTCATGTTCATGTTTCTTGATGGTCTTCTGGGTTTCCTCTTCCATCGCTTTCAAAGTGTCTTCAGCGCCTTTAAGCACCTCTTTTGAGTTTTCGCATTCCAGGATACAGCCGTTGTACAAAGTAAGTAGCTTTTCTGAACAATTTCCCCCCTTGCTCTCAATTATCGTGGCGAGGCTGTTGAATACCTCCTCTAATTGTCTGAGCTCCTCCTGTTTTTCGTCTCGCTCTCTAGCGGCTTTTTGCAGAACATGCTTGACTTCTTCCACGTTAATTGAAGGTAAATTCTTTCGCATATTGTGTAGCTCCTGTTCGTATACCTTGCTCCAGAATTCAGCAGTTTGGATCCTTTCGCTTGCTGTTCGAAGGCTTCTATTGATGGCCCATAAATGTACAGCTTCCTGTGTGTAGCGATCTAACATTAGCTCCACCGCTCATGTGCATAGTTGCGCAGCGGTACTGACAGTTTGACTGAGACTAGACTCTTCATCGGCATCAAATGAGGTGGAGGTTTCCTTGGAGTTGTCATTATTGTTCGATACGAATTGTTCGACCTGTCGCGAGCGTTTCTTGGCGAGCGGCGAGGGTGCTAAGATGGCGTCAGTGATGGTTGAGGTCGCGGCTGCAATATATAGAAACATACGAGGAGGCATGTGCCGCTTAGGAGTCGAAGTCCGATCGGGCGGTGGAGGAAGGGAAGGCTGGCGCCGATCGGATGGACCGATTGCACTGCTTACGTTGCTGATATCGCTGAGAACACTCATTTCTCTATCGTAGTCAATCTCTGCTGGTGATTCGTCGTCGTCATCGTCGTCAAGCTTGTCCTGCGGTTGCCTCCTGTAAGCTGTACTGAGCCAGCGCCCTGTCATCGCTCTCGCTTGCCGGACGACGGCATCGTGTCTCACCGGGTTTGGCTTGTTCTGTTTCAATGTGCTTTGGGAGTTGGGCGTCTTGCTTTCAATCCACTTTCTAGCATTCCTGCAATCGGAGTTCATGGTAGGTTTAGCTGGCTTGCCATTCTTGCTCGATTCCTGGCGCTCCTTGGCCTTTCGAACCAGGAAATCGCGCAAGTCGTCCATGGTAACCCTTGATCCCTCGGTGTGAACAGCCTCAACGGCAAAGGCAAGGTTCAGCGCGGCGTTGGTCCCCCAAGCGGCGACCTTGGGGACGTAATCGCGTGGCAGCCAGTCCCAGGGATATTTCCCAGATGCCTTGTAGATCCGATCGACGCATTTTTGCACCTCTGGATGTGCGTCACTGACCCCAACGTCATCGTAAAGGGCTGGTGTCTCGCAGGGGTTGGGATTCATGGCATACAAGGTGCGAGGTTCGTGTCAGAGGTCGAGAGGAGTCGGCGGCAACGGTGGAGAAATGTCACGAAGATATAGGCGCGCGCCTTTGACGCGAAGAGAGTAGTGAGGGGCGCGATGAAAGAGGGAAAAATATGAACCAGGCTCTGGGCCTGTTGGCTCATGGCAAAAGCAAACATCTGTTGGTTCCGTTTGCTGAGAGCCATCTGTCGGGAAAACTGCAGCCGAGCTCCGATTCATCTCCGCTCTGTGTGACAAGACTAAACTGCAGAGGGAAAAAGGACAAAAGGATAAGCCCTTGTAGAGTTTCAGGCAAACGAGGCTGCGTTTGCACGTCCATAAGCGAAGAATCTGTAGGTAGCGTTTGGCTGTTGGTTGTGCAGTTGGCAGTTGCTAAATAAAGCCCAACGCTTCAGTGGATACACAAACGTCCCGTGGGCCGTGCTGCGGGGGTTTTAGCGGATAATCCCCCGCGGTGATGATGTTTACCAGGCTAGCCAGGGCAAACACGCGGCAATCAACAAATGATTTGAGAGCACCTTGGGCACTGAATAGAGTATCAGTGATTGGTGCACACGCTTGTCTCTGTATTGCGCTTCTTCAAACGTCGACGTCGTTTCATTTGGCGGCGGGGTCCACTTCAACGTCTACGTCAGCCCTATCTGTTGACCATTTTAATAGCGCCAGACTTGTTGTTTGCTTTTCGTATAACCCGCACCACTCGAATTCATCTCCTCTATATTACTGACAACCAGAGATCAGACTTCTATGGCTTTCTCCCCCAGATGAAGTAGACAGGAAGATACAAATGAACAGAGGGATTACGAAGCTCCCCTTTAGCCTTCGCCATGAGCACCTGAGTTTCCTCCTTGCCCCATCCAAGGACCTTTTCCAGAAGCATTGGCGTGTATGAATCAATGGCTGCACATGATTGAACGACCTGGCATTTGCCGACCTCCTTTAGAACAGGGTCTTTAGGCCATGCACCAATTGGGATCTGTCTCATCATCAGCTAACAATAACCTCTTTTTAATCGAGAAACAACTTTACCTTGCGAACCTCCTCACGAACATCCACGAAACCCGCCTTGATCACCTTTTCTTTCCAGTTCATGGCGCAGTCGATAGGCTTTCCAAATTTGGTGCTGCTGTCGCGCACCGCTTCAGCCCAGACGTCTGCGTTAACGGCCTTCTTGATCGAGTCATCGTCTGACATGAAGAACCCGCGCTGAGCTTGAAGTTCGAGATAACCGCCGCTGTTGAGGTTCTCGAACGCACGATCAAACAACTGCTGCTCATTGCCGATGCAGCCTTCAAGTTCTCGGGCATGGATGTAGTCAAACGGCTTCTTGTAGACCCATGGATCTTCAAAGTCATCGACTTCAAAAACGCAGTTGGCGGGAACCCTGTGTAGAAATATGAGCCTAGGCAAAGGCACTAGGTATGATGTTTTATAACTCACCAGTCCGGTTGGATTGGGCTCAAATCTGTCCCGACTACTTCTGCTGAAGGGTGCTCACTTCCAGAGGTCAGCAATGGAGCTTCCAGTAGTTGCCAAGAGGCTATTACTTACTCTGCAAAATCTATAGCCCAGATGCCAGTACCTGTGCCCAGATCGAGGACACGTTGGGGACTGTCGATTGGTGCAGTATGAAGTTTACCAGCAAGAAGAAGACTGTAGATATGGTGAACCAGATCCATACGGCTCTGCTCTTCGTCGTCATTTGGCTACAGTGAATGGTTAACCAGATTGTACTTGAACTTTGGATAGCCGAGCAAACTAACCACTAAGTATGCCCCTTCGTGGAATGCATGATACCGACGGCCGTGCTGTTGAGCAGTTAGACTACTAGGTACACGTGAATCTCATATGCCCTACCTCATATCTGCATGATGTTAGTAAGAAACACGGTCTGTTATGAAGTATGAGCTCTCACCTATAGCTAAAGATACTCGATTTGAGAGATGTCATATAACTGGAAGAACCCTCTCTATAGCCAACTGTCAGTAACAGAAATCACAACGCTCCCTCATTATGACTGACCCGAGCTCTAATGTGGAGTCAGTGTCTCCGCCATCATCCTACTCTGCATCAGTATGCCATTAGATCCGTAATGTTGGGTATGGTACTTCTGCTTCTAGTACTCCAGGTACATCAGGAGGGCTTTCAGTGCGTTCAGCTGTTGGTTGAGCAGCTGGAGAAGCCATTCTATGGATAATACGAATATTCTGCAGAAAATCTGCGAGTCAACACTGGGACAACCCCCCTCTTTATGACCTGTTCATGCTTGCGTGTAACTCGAGTGCTATCATACGCTGCATCCCTGCTCGGTTAATCAGAACGGACAACATGAGGCCAATTGGGATGGCCACCGTTTTCCGCCCTCGGCTTCTGGGGCTATATCCTTGTCGATCGCCCTTGGTTCCCGGGCGGTCCGTCGCATGTCACTCTTCACACAAGCTACCTAGACTGCCTTGACTAAAGGCATAAGAGCGATGGAGTGCTGCGGCTACTAATATGGCCTTGAATTACTGACGAAGATCTTTTCTCATACTTGAACAATCCAAGTGCTTTTTTGATAGCTCATATATATCTGCATGCATGTACGATGTGGAGATCGTCGCATCCCTGTCTCATGAAGTTGTTGGTCGTACCGAAACCAGTTTTATACGAATGCACTGCAACCTGCTCGGTATTTATCACCATAAAGGGAAGGCCTGTTAGTCCTCAACACTTGATGCGATCCTGGCAAATTTCACATGCAATTGGCACACATTATACGATGACTGCTGTTCTAGGGGAGGCAAGAAAACTTAGGATCTTTATCCTAAGCGACAAAGAAATTTATGTAAGTTTATGTAAATTTAGTAGGCCATTAGACTAGATATCTTTGAGACCTAAGTGCAATGCCAGAAGTTTCTTGCTCCCTGGGGCTGTTATTTTTATAGACAGCGTTCTTGGCAGCCTTTTGCAACAGTGCATAGGGCGGACATGTCAATTGTGTTGGGGGTTGATAGCATTGCGCCGGACTCTTACCAATACAGATTGAGTATGAAACCAAAAAAATGATGGGAATATTTCTCTAGGAGAAACAGAAGGGTAGTTCCCGTTTGCATATCCCTCTAGGGAGGTCTGCCCAGTACTGTCAAGGCTGACAAAGATTCGGAACGTCAACAAGGATGAGCAGACCAACTACAAACCAGAGCAAATGTCATTACCTGACATTTCAACATTTCAAGTAGTACATAAGAGAACTCATCGAGGTATTGAGTAGAGAATTTGTTTTGTGAAGCGCAGCCAGATCTGCGGCGTTGGCCCGCGGGTCGGTGACCTAGACATTCTCTGTCATGCTACGGTGCATAGGCTATAGCTTTTGACGACGGCATCACTGATACATACGACCAAAGGTAGTGGAAAATACGGGATCCCGTCCGCTCTCCCATAGTCAAGCCACTAACCGGCGGATTAGTAGTTGGGTCGGTGACGACCAGCGAATCCCCGCTGTTGTATGTTTTTTGCCGTCTTCTAATGCTAGCTTTTTGTTGTTGTAGTGGACCAAGTGTTCTTGGAAGCTTCTGAAACTCTGGCGTGGGACACTGACTGGGCTGGGCTGCGGTGGGTGGTATACCTCCAATCCCGTTATCCTCGAATTTTTGGTACAAGAGGCACGATGAAACGAGGGACGTGCATATCCTGTCGGGAACCCAGTGAAGAACATTTTTCTGGGCCGTCTTGTTGCTTGTGACGATTGTGATTCTTGTTGAGATAAGAAATTGATGGACTTCGATCCTGTAAGTCACTGGAAGGGGGGCATGTAGTTCAGGGTTCAAGAAATCTGTGTCGATTTGTTACTGATCGCTGTGCTACTACCAAATATCAAGCCATACTCATGTTCTCAACATCCTTACAAACACTGCTCAAGGCCAGGTCAAGTCTCGAGGACGGCCGTCTAGTCAAGAAGCTCAACATCAAGCTCACAACTTAGCCGATGGGCCAAGGCCTAGATCCTTGATGATGATATCCACAGCCTTCTCACCAACCACAATGGCAGTGTTATTCGTGTTCGCACCAACATTCTCTGGAGGAATACTCAAATCAGCCAGCTTAAGGCCCTTGGTACCATGGACATTGAGTCTCTCATCAACAACACCATTCTCCTCACGAGGTGCCATCCTGCATGTAGAGATGGAGTGCCATGTCGTGGCAACATTCTGTCGAACCCAGTCCTCAATGGCCTTGTCATCTTCCACTGAATAATCGAGATCTGTGACATTGCTGAGAGCCTCGTTAACCTCCACCGAAGCGGCCTTCGATCCTGCTGGCCATGCTGGGTGTCCAGCTGCGATCTCACCACGGTACATCTTTGTTCGACGCATGATCTCACGAGATTTCTTGTAGGCCCAGATTTGCTTCTTCAAATCAAGATCATTCTCGTCGCTAAGGAATCCAACGTCAAAATCAAGAGGGTCATCGAGTCCAGGGCCGGTGATGTGGACGTGGCCGCGAGAGTATGGGTAAGCAGTGTAGTTGCCAACCGTAACATACTGCTCCTCTGGTACAGTTGAGGGATCGCCAAGGAAGCTTGATATACGTTAGTTCATCAAAATAAGAGGTGTATACATAACTTACCAAGAGATCATGCCCATCAGCATCAAAGGTCGGTTAGGATGGTTCTTGAAATCCCGGTCCCAAGCCTTCTGGAACTCAGGCCCAAGAGATGCAACATCAGCTTCTGTAGGTCGGAGCTTAGAAGAGATATCGATCGCATTCCATCCCAACATGGAGTCCTTTGAGTTAATAAACTCTTGGCGCTTGTCGGGGTTTCTGAGAATTCTGTCGGCTGTTTCGTGGGGTTGGAGATTAGTTCTATAAGGATAGAGAATGAGGTTGTGATCCTGATACTCGTGGCCAACACCAGCTAGGTCAACCTTTACGTCGACGCCAGCTTTCTTGAGGACCTCGGGAGCGCCGATGCCTGATCTTTCAAGCACGGGTGGTGTACCCAGAGCACCGCATGAGACCACGACCAGCTTTCGAGCCTTGACACTCAACTTCGGGTGTTGGGTTGGCGTAATTTGAGCTTGGAATGCTGGGTTGGGGGTGTACTCGACACCAACAGCTCGCTTGTCATCATCGAGAAGAACACGGACTACCTTTGACTCAACGAGGACATGGAGGTTGGGATACTTCTTATCGTCGATCTTGTTGTGAAGATAAGCCGTAGCAGTATCTTGTCGACGACCATCTTTGGAGACATATCGAAGCCATCGCTCAACACCATTGTTGGTGTTGAGAGTCTGAAGGTCATGGATCTCAGGCCATCCGACCTGAGACACAGCATTGATGAAGTCGCTTTCTGGGTTCTTGGAACGGTATGTGCCGTCAGAGACATGGACCGGGCCGTTAAAGCCGTGGTGTTCCGGGTTACCTCGGCCATGGTATGTCTCAAGCTAGACGGAGTTAGCGAAAGTCTCAAAATACCCCAGAGTAACTCAAAATGTATACCTTCTTCAAAAACGGATAGATCTCATCAGCAGACCATCCGGGAGACTTCCAAGAGTCGAAATCCGCTCGCTGAGCACGAGTGTACATCATAAAATTGATCGACGAGCCTCCACCAAGCGTTCCACCACATGGAACAATGGACTCACGTCCAGCCAGTTTATCTGACTTGTTAGCCTTGTAGAACAAGGTCGTGGTGGATGTTGGCAGCAAGTGATCCAAGAAGAAGACAGGGTTCTCGATGCTCTCGACCCCACGGTTATCTTGTCCACCTTCAATGAGAAGAATAGACAGATTTGGATCAGCCTCCGCCAGACGCCCGGCAATGACACATGCTGCTGTTCCGCCTAGTTCACATAATTAGCAGTGTCGGTGGGCTAGTTACAGAACAAGCGCACCTCCAGCGATGATAACGTCGACTTCGGTAATGTCGCTAGCGAGTTTAGTATATAAACCCATGGTTAAAACTGGACGATCCTTTCGGCAACGGGGTTAGAAAGTCGGAAATGAGATTGGAAGAGGGTATTGAGCGAGTCGTGCTTGAAGATACAGAAAGAGAATGTCCCTCGTGAGGGGAAGTTATATATATATACCTGCAGCTCAAGTGTGTAACCATGCTGCCATGGTTCTTCCTTGCGGGCAATCAGCCGCAGGTTAACCCCGCGCGAGCCACCTGCAGGTCCTTCCAACATCTCAGCAACCCATCTCTGGACCCTTAGGAGCAGACTTTACTTGACGTAGAACGTTTCAACTGGGGTTGTTCAAACGCCGATCTGGTCGGGGTACGTTGCACCCATCTGGGGCAATCTGAGAATGGCAAGGTGAGTTCCCCATATCTCTAACTGGAATAAGGCTGGTGGATAGAAGGAATGAACTCCGGGCACCGGGCCGTGTTGAGAAGTGAGCAGTGAGTGGCTCATGAAGGTTCTCGAGACTCCACTGGTTGTGCACCTTGGGGGTTGTTGGCTCAAGCCTATAGGTCACTTGAGCGGTCCAGACACGGAAAAGTGCTTTGTTGTTCTTTGGATGCAGCTCAGGTCTGGAATTAGAAAGGGAATAAGCTGTAGCTAGTCCTGATTTGATCGTTACCTCGGTTGCTCGGTTACTCTTTGCATCGACGGTTCAGCTCTGGAAAACGATCAATTGAAGACGCATGACGACTCAATTGACTTGTACCTAGTCATTGTTTGCCACTTGAGCCATACCACCGCACAGCTAACCATATCTAGCTCCTTGCACTAACAATTTCTTCTGTGCTACGAGCCCCGTTGTGCAAAGTGTCTCGCCGAGCCTGTGCCGAGCTAGGGCAACCCGGTCGCAGATCATGTCGGCGAAAAAACCTTAGCTGCTGAATCCGTTTCTCCTTCATGTCGCGCTTCAAAGTCGAGATATCCATTATTAATTAAGTACGTTATGCTAGTGATCGTTTCTATGACTCTAGGCGCCTTCTAATTCTATAATCTCCGAGCCACGTTTTGTGGCATAGTTCGTTCGCTATGCTTGGCAAGCTGAGAATGTCACCGAAATGCCGTCTCCATCTTTCAACTCCCCTCCGTCAACCCTAGTGAATCAGGGATACGAGTAAGGATCCTTCAGGTGCCGCGTCGAGGACTGTGAGCTGGCATCATCCTCGTCGTGCTTGGGCATGACTGTGACATGCGTCTGTGTGACCTTTGTGATACCCGGTGGCAGGGGTCTGTTTTCGCTGTCGGTTACTTGACCGCCTGCGTCAATGCGCACTTCCAAGTTTCTCCCTGTAGACGAAAACATGGCGCCCTTTCCTGTGCCACCTGTACGATTGGAGTTGCCCGTCTTTTTGTTCGAGACTGCAGCTCTGACTTTGGAGCGCAGATCGGTACCGTCGGGGTATGAGCAGTGGTCTCCGGTTGCACGAACAACTCGCACGATAAGCGCGGAAATGTTCATCTCAATGTGAAGCTTGAGCATGTAGACGAGAGGGTGGAATTGCACGTAACTATGCGAGTCAGTTATTGAGGTTCGGCATCGGCCTTTTGGAGCTGCGGCTTACATGAAACCATTGCCTATGGACATGCTACCAATGAGAATGACATCCAAACTCATGGATATGGCAATCATAATCAGGTTGTATCGCACCAATGGCTTGTACTTGGTGAGACCATTCGCGATAAGCTTGATGCGAATGAGGTAGACGAAGTAGCCGTGAAGGGTGGCGTCGATAACCAAAAAGAGGCCCTTCTCAATGCGATCCCAAATGTAGTTGATGTCGTGATATCGCTGAGATATTTGGAGCTGAGAAGGTATCCAAATGCAAAAGACGCTGATGTTGATGAGGCCGAGGATAATAGCAGTTATCCATCGGATCTTGATGGCGTTTCGTCTGTCAACCATAAGCAGTGAAATTCGGTTGATGATAATTCCGCAAATGCATTGAATTTGAACAACCCAGCAGCAAACTATATCATCAGTTAGGTTCTTTTTCGGGAAACGTTGGAGGCATATATCGTACGAAGAACAAAGTAGATCCAGAAGCTATAGATTACCGGTCAGTGATGCGCCCTTGGAATCAAGAGGACTTGGAGCAACATACCTGGGAGCAATATAGCCACGAATGTAGCACCACGACAAGACTCCAATCAACATTGAAGCCAACCATTCAGCCCAAATCATCCAGACATAGGCCTTGGCCCGTCCTGTGCGCTTCCACTGATCCCATGTTTGCCTTCCCGCCTTCTGGCCTGCGAAGATTCCTACAGCGAGAGTGAAGCCCCAAATGATACTGGCGACCAATTGATCGGTGGTGCTAGGCTTTACGTTCACGTAATGACCCGGTACCAAGAATCCCGCCATTGTGAGGGTCCGATTGGGGAGATTAAATGAAACAAAGAGAAACAAGCAAACAGCCAAGAAAGACCAAAAAAAAAAGGGTTGCGACAGGAACACAGTCTTTAAGCAAGAAAAAGAATGGAAATCCCTGCCAAGCCCCCCGAAGTAGATCGGAATCTTGCATAATGGGTTTTTTTAGAGGTTCCAGAAGCCCCGGCAGTCTGGTGAATAGACCGGGATGGCGAATCCATAGATCTACCAGAGGAGCAAATGAGAAGTGCGCGCAGTGGCGGACCGCCGTTCGCTAGTCTTTTCTGGCGTAGATGGCGTACAAGATTATTCCGTGCTAATGGATAGGGGCTCGTTTTTGTATGGCTAACCGCCTGTTCCGCGTGGGGAGCACGTGGATGTTCGAGTCATTACGGCGGGCTTAGTTTGGGTTTCGGTTTTGCTAGTAGGGGGTTCTTTGCCGTGCCAAGTTGGACGAGGGCTGTGGAAAGCGTTGGGATTCAAGAGGATGGTAATTTGTTTGGAGGTCTGATGTCATTTACTTTCTTTACGAGGTGGAGCTTGGTAATTGAGCTGGCAGAGAAGATGTTGACTCTGAGGGGGGATGCGAGCAGACATCAGACTCTCTGATACTTCATTGACGGTTTCGCATTAGAGTGAACCTAATTGATTGTGAATGGTTTCGGGCAAAAGGCCACTGAATATCCTGCAGTAGTGATTAATCCATGAATCGTAGGTTTGAAGCTCAGTGTTGCAATCCGCCAATCTCCCGAAAGTCTAGATGTCCAAGAGATGGATCTGAGTAGATCATACCTGATCTGGCTAGTCATCGCCACCCATCGACCATCCCTGAAGGATGACCTGCTTAAAGTAGACAAGTCTGTCTGTGCTCAAGCTGGAGACTCACTGACTCGATCTTGTTGAGGCAAACCTCTGGCTCCCTCTTGAGACTACCGGGACGGCACTCTGCCTCTGCCTCTGCCTCTGCCTGTCCAAGTCGCGTGGCAAAATGAAGCTAATTGATCAAGATTCTGTTAATTTCATCAATCGTGTCTTCGCTCGGGATGTGGAATTCCCATGACTTCAGTCAGCAAACAATCGCTTGCTCAGGGACAATCGACTTGTCGAAGAAATCCATGCGACCCCGCATTAATCTTTGGTCGCCATGCCGACGATCGAGCCAGCCTGCCAGCTAAGATGCAGGGTAGATCGAGGGGGAGATTGAGTTCAGAAGCCTCACCAACAACCTTTTCGTAGTGGTAACCTTATCAGACCAACCGATATTCCTTTCACAAGGCTGGGAAAGTGTCTTATTGTTGCTATTAGATCCCTCGTAGGGATAAACGGGATCAGTTATGGAGAGCCTTGGCTCGCGTACTGAACCAGTCGGTGTCTAAAACTAAAAGCCGGCTAAAAGTGCTCGCGCGGTCATCTGTTGTAATTGCTTCTCCCAAGTTTCTCTCGGCAATCCGTTTTGTGATGGTGTGTCATTCGTACTTGTTTTCTTTGTATTTCATTCACCTCTCTAAATGTAGTCGATTGTGCTCTCGCATTCATGGCTTGGTCAGCCTGCATCTGCGATTGCCATGGAGCAGGGCCTGGCTGGTGTCAGAAGTGGAACCGCCTGTGCTGCGCGACACCAACAAACACGACGCGCCACTATCGGAGCCTCAACAGTATCGGCTTATTGAATTGTTCTCTGATCGTCAATCGCTGTCTGTGTGGCTTTGTGTCACTATGCGACAAATTGGTGAACGTGAACATCTTTAAAAGCGGAGTATGCTCACTCAATTGGATGCGTCATTTTCCGTCACCGTTGCCAAGACTTGACAACGCCCATCCCATCAAGAGTCTAAATGATGGATCGCTTCTTCACCTATTCTTCACTTCCATCAACAGGATGGTTTAGACTTCTGACTGTCCTCCCGTCGCATCATGACACATCCGACATCTCATGCGAGCTGCATCATCACGACCTATCTACCTGCCCTCCGTATGAAGCCATATCGTATACATGGGGCAATGAAGACGCATCAGAGCAAATGCTACTCGACGGAAAAGTCTTCAAACTACGTCCAAACTTACATGCAGCTCTGAAAGCTTTCAGAAAGCCTGATGAACCAAGAGTCATCTGGGCTGATGCCATTTGCATCAATCAGCATGATGAAGTGGAGAGAAATCACCAAGTTTTACAGATGAACAAAATTTATTCGCAAGCGCAAGCAGTCGATGTCTGGTTTGGAAGCGCAAACAAGACCTTTGATGCAGGTGTCGCCTTTCTGAACAAATTTTATTCACTTGTATATCACGACGTGGATTATCAACAACTGTTACCCGCTTCTGGGTCTTTGGATAAGCGCGCGGTCTCTATTTATCCCGAGTCGATGAAATCATTTGAAGACTTCTACGCGCCTATTCTTAGACTCCTCCATGATCCCAAATTTGCTGCAGGCATGAGCCACGCTGTAGCATTTCTGGCAAATAGCTGGTGGAGGAGAATATGGACTTTGCAAGAGAGTGTACTATGCTCCAACGTCATCTGCTGGTCCGGCTCGAACACATTTCCTTTCGAATATCTTTTATATTTCTCATACTTCCTGTACTACCTCATCAACCATAACGTCTGGAAAGAGGCACTCATCCCACCAGAAATGACTCTTGGCGTCCTGAGACGCGTTGAGGATTTGCGCAAGGACATGGTGGCTTACAAAAGAATCGGGCTAGCTATGGCGCTCTACTCAACGTGGAATCGAGCAGCATCAGATCCAAGAGACAAGGTCATCGGCTTGCTGGGAATTGTTGGGCCTCGAGATGATCTCAAGCCGGAGTATTCATGGCCAGTGGAGAAGGTCTACAGAGCCGCGATGCGTGCTGCACTCATCGAAGAAGGCAACCTCGTGTGTCTTGGCTTAATCTCCGAGAAAAAAGAGTCTCGGAACAAGAAGCTGGCATCTTGGGTACCTGACTTTGCACTTCATTCTGAGCCATTCAAAGACTACATCACTTCGTTGTCCAAAGTACTCGCGAAAAGGCCTATTTACAATACTTGTTTGAGTCGAGCAGGTACTATCCCAACCATACGGACGGAGAAAGACGACACTGTACTGGTCTTGAAAGGTCTGCACGTAGATACCGTTTCTAAGGTTGGCGCGCAAGCTCCAGGCCCCCATTTCCAGAATAAGAGCGAGTCAGGTTTTGCACATTGGAGGAAGTCTATG
Source organism: Fusarium hostae (assembly GCA_002234235.1). Classification (NCBI taxonomy): domain Eukaryota; kingdom Fungi; phylum Ascomycota; class Sordariomycetes; order Hypocreales; family Nectriaceae; genus Fusarium; species Fusarium hostae. The sequence goes on from NJCR01001356.1 coordinate 81,666, forward strand.
AACGATACTTTGAACAACTGGCAAACATTAATCTCACCGAAAGGCCAATACCTCGACAAGGAATCCCAGGGCGTGGCTTTCTGGAGAACAGTACTTGCCGATTTGAGACAGGGTCAGCATCCCACGCCCGCAAAAGGGATTGGGCCCAGACGGCTCGACGAGAATGATATGAGGAAGCTATCGCAGCTCGATACCCCAGAGGGCTTGGAGGATTTGTTAGATACATGGCAGTCATGCCTTCGACCCATATACAGGCAACTTCGGTTGATTGAGCAATTCAACCGGCGCTTCTTCAGGACAGAAAAGGGTTACATGGGACTGGGTCCACCAGATATCCAACCTGGTGACGCTATCTGCGTCCTGTTGGGCGGACACGTGGCTTATGCGTTGAGAAGGAGTACAGATGAGACGTGGATCTATGTTGGCGAATGGTATCTGTCATTTTTCTGTCCTATTTCATCTCAGCTACTAACGTACTACAGCTACATACACGGAATCATGGACGGAGAGGCAGTTGCTAACGCGATCGAAGAGAGGACTGACTTCGTCGAGTATCGTATCGTCTGATCAATGGAGAATCTGTCGCAAAGCTTCTTCCCAGGTAAGCCGCTTCCTTATCTGGACCCCAGAGCAAGGATGAAATGACGTGTATAGGGGTAAGAAAATTTGGGACGTCTATCCTAAATGATAAAAAGATTCACGTAGCTTTATTATAACTTAGTGGGCCTTTAGACTAGGTGATTATGGTATCGTAGTCTAAGATTAGACTTTTCTTATTCTCTCGGGCGTGTTTATAACATACGATAGCCTTCTATCAGAAATACTGACGTTTCTTGAGACATTTTCAAGGAGCCCCCGTGCGATTCCTCGCTTCCGCTGGTGGCCAGCCGGCCCTCTCAATGGCTTGGCAAAGTCTAAGCAGGCCGTCGCTTGTAAGATTGGAGGATGCGAGATCAAAGAGACTCTCGAGTTTGCGTCTGATGAAGGATGATCTGCGTGTTTCCCTCGTGCATTTCCTATTCTGTTTGAGCGATTAAAGATCGCAACGCCTCAGCTTCTTGTCTTGCCAGATCATATGATATCCGATCCTGTTTCATTTGCACCAAGTACTGTGACATCAGGGTCTCGAACCTCTGTTCTTCTTCTCGCAGTTCAGTTTGGTGGAATTTGCACATGTCGAGCATTGCATGCAGCACTCCTGCAGAAAGATCGTTACCATCATTGATGATGGCTCTTGACATTGTGATGACCATAGAAGAGGCCATTGATAAAGCCCTCACAACACCGCCTCGAGCGCTGGCAAAGTCTTCCATGGCAAGCTTAGTATTCTGAGGGTTGCAGCGTTGCATAGTCTCCACTCTGCTGTCAAGCATGAGCTTCATTAAGCGGGCTCGAGACTCGAGAACATCACCGCTGCGCTGGATATATAGCAATGCCTAATCGTTCAGAAGTGGTGACTGCAGGAATTGAGAATCACAAGTCAGCTGCAGATTTCAATTCTTCCTACGAACCCCTCCTACGTACAGCATCTTCGACTTCCGACTTGGACTCTGGCGCTGAAGAGGTCTTTGTCGCCACTTCTGTGACGTCCGTATTGTTGCAAGGTCGCTTTAACTGTGTGATCTCGGTTGAAAGTCTGCGCTTCATGGTGGAAGAGTTGTCGCTGATTTTTTATCGGGAAATAACACGCGTCTATGATATAATTAGCCAAGATTTAGAAAAGATACCGCCTTCTGAGAATTAAATACCACATACATTGTCTTGTTTAGTTCCAAGGGACTATACGGTGCGGAGATTTATCTTGTGGTATGAGCTTTAAACGCGAAACTTGTAACTGTGCCGTTCGTCTTGTGAACTCTCCCGGCATTCCACTCGTGCCTTGACAAGGGCTGAGCGGACGCACGTCGCAGTTTTACATCCAGATACCACAGGGAGTCATGGAAGTCTGCACAGTGGTGTAGAAGGCGAGCGCTCGGGCGGTGTTGAATTGAGAGCGTAGAAGAGGGACGGGGGAATTCGCTCGGTGAGTCCGAGGCTGGAGGATAGGTGGTGAAGTTATTGATCGGCGGATGAACAAGTATACGAAAAGAAGCATGAAGCAAATCGATGATGGCAAGCAGATGAAAGTCTGAAAAGCTTCTGAGAATGAAGGGCTCAAGAGTGATGGAAGCTAAAGTTGGCACAAGGTAAGGCGCGCGCTGCAAACATCAGCTAACACGAATGCACTTGGTGTGAAAAGAGAAGGAAGCTCCAAGTGGCTTACAAGTCTCATCTTGGCGTTAGGTGTAGGAAGGAAGGAGGAGGAGGAGAATTGAAGTTGAAGGCACGGTCTCGGCAGGCGAAAGGTGCACTTGCTTGCGTGACTTATTGGCATCTTTATCTACCTTAGTTATTGCTAGCCCGGTGCGTTTCGAGCAAAACTTGGGAATGACTACACCTGTAGAAGAGGAAGACAACCGATGGGAATCATGTTGTTGTTGATTGGTATGAAGATTTAACGCGCCCCGAGCCAAGACAGCCAAGATGGTAAACCGAGCATCAACAGCACCGATACAAACAGCAGTAGTCCATGATGTCCCATCCACACAGACAAATCCTCACGCCGAAACCCATCGCTGTCGTCAATGGAGAATGTGATGACAAACAATCCGCTGCCATCCTCCGCACGCGCGCGGTCGGGCAACCATTGTCTGCGCTTCGAGGTTAGCCGATGAACAGCGAGGATCAAGGGAGTACTTGCGGATCTGCAACGACCAGGGCGAGGGGTCTGATACGTTGGAGTCTGAGGAGTAAGCTGCGAATGGTCAGCGTTTCCTGATCGAGGGTCAAGCTGCGACGATACGTACAAAAACATCTTGATGATTGTGTGTGAAGAGAAGAAGCAGAGTTGTGGTATTGGGCAAGATAAAGACATCGCAAAGGCCATCAATTCAGGAAAGTGCCAGGCCGGGAGAGTGGCGAACAAGCTATCGCCTTCCTCGCCAGGCACGCTTTTTGACATCGTGAGTAGGAGAGAACGTGAGACCCGCTACACGCTCACAAAGCGGAGAGTCGGCTCCGGTCTACCCAAAGGCGTCCGCAGAACCTCTTCGTGTGACTAATACGGTCCCATCTTGGAGTTTTCGATCAAACATGGCGCTTCGGCCATGGCCAAAGTTATTTCATCGGCCTATTGTCGAGAACGAGACCCCCATTCATCTCAGAGTAATTCAGGCCGTAAGAGGAAGTGCTGCATTTATCATTGCTCATAACCGAGACATAGTAACTCTAAGCACTTACAAGGTGCTTGATGCAAAAATGCCTTACGATCTTTGCTTCAATGCTTTGACAAGGAGTTGTCCACTCCTTTCACCTCAGAGAGCGTAGCAGCAATGAGACGCAACTCTGAAGTGATTGGAGTATTCATTATACATGATGTTGTTTGAGATTCGGATATGCCGTTGCACGAAGTGCAGTCCATCTCGCGCTGACGATATCAGGGGTTGTGATGGCCAGATCAGGAACCCAGCAACGCTTCGAATTCTCCGGTCTTCGATCTCAACCAAATCTGTTACTTGTTAAGTATACTGGGAGTGTATTGAGAATCTCAACAGTAAATTCCATGATTGGGAAATATTTGGTGATGAACTTGGGTGCCCATCGGCGGATTATGGGGTTCAACATTAAACCTTCGCGTTCAAGATAAGACATCACAGTACCCAGCTGCGATGATGATAGAAGATTATTGGGATAGTTCAAGGTAAACGTAAATTATCAACGAAAACTCGTGCTTCTCATAAGCTTAGCTTAACATATCTAGCGGAGATGCCATAAGATCCATCACATGAACACATGCCCGATCTGCAAGGCGCTTGAGGATTCGACATTTTGCAGCGCCTTCACTTTTTAATAAACTCGTATTATTCCTGTGTCATGAAGCTCTACTAAAGGATAGACGATACGTAGTACTATTCACTGGTTTTTCCGTGAACTGGTGTTGCATGTCAGCTTATTTGTGACGTCACACGTCTTGACCAAGGTAAATAGAGCCCTTCGCGCTGTAAGCTTGCTTCTCACACAAGCGTTCAATAACATTTCAAGGCCCGAAAAGATGGCGACTTCAAGATCTAAGGATATCGAGCCCGAGCATCTCAGATTTGAGTTCCTTCTTCGTCATGTCGACGATGAACCTTCGATTGCTGATACGCGGTCCCTCACCGAAGCTATCCAAAGAATCATCCAGACCGCCGTGAATTTCGCGGTAATCGGTGAAGTTGATGGTGCCACCAAGCTTCTCGAAACACTTACAATCAGAGGTATTAATCCATTTCATTGCTCTGATTTTGAATATCCATCCTTGAAGCCTTGCATGTTTTTCGCCTGGGAAGCAACTTCGTCATGGCCTTCTTGGGTTCCAGAGGAGGAACGCACCGAAGAAGAGCTTCAAGAGCTTGAAGGTGAAGGAAGAAAGCACTGGCTTGAGAGATTCAGTCAGGAATGGGAGATCACAGAAGAAACCGCCGAAAAGGCTTTAGACATGGCGTATAACGGCTTAACTACGAACCTGCCTGATTACAACGGAACACCCGCCGGACAGGTCGTACAGGCAGAAGTCATGACTGCGAATGGTGACTTCTCATACTCAGCGAGTCCGAATGGACCGATGGCGATTCGATACATGAAGATAGCCACGTGGTGGCGTCAAGGCATTTTCCCTTATCCTTTTGTTCAGCTATACCGCACCGCTGGCTTGATGATTGCGCTGTATATATATCTGCGCCTGGGCAAAGACGTCGATATGCCGGCCAGAGTATCGAAAAACTGGTCCACATAATCAGTGAGAATACTTTCAAAAACGGCCCTTATGACAGGTTAGATGCTTATCGTCCGCCTGGCAACCTCCGAGCTCGTCCACAGAATTCTAGTGGTCTGATTCGACAAGGATGATACGTTGCGGTGATACGGGGTTTGGAGGAACGACTAGACGTGAATCTTCCTGAAGACTACAAAGAGTTCCTCAGTATCACGAATGGTCTTGATTCAATGTGGGGTGGCCAGAATCTTGTAGATTACCTGGCTGGTGCTCAGGAAGTCAACTGGCAAGAACTTGACTTCCTCGAAGGTAATGAGCTTCCCCTGTTGAATGACGGCGAGCCACTAGCATGGACGAAAAACACCCTGGAATGGCCAAAGATGGAAACGCCTCGGTGTATCTGTCTCTCGGGCGATATCAACCACCAAGAAAAGGCTGGCCATTTCTTTCTCGTCGGTCAAGATCTTCTCCAGCCAGCCAAAGACTACTTCTTCAAGATATACGAGGAGAGGAATGAGGCTCAGCGTCGTGAACTTGACCGCCTTGTTCAGGAGACATACGGCAGTATGGAAAACTTCCGAAATCTCGAGTGGGGGCTGATTAGTTGGACCGCATGGGACTTTACTGTTTACCCTTATAATGGGCTTCGAGATTTCTTGGAACAGATGGCTGAGGCGTCTTTGCGGCAGGAGAGGCTCTGGTTGAATATGTTTGAACCGAGATTTAGAAGGACGGCAAACACGGATGAGGTGTAAGTATGGAATTAATCTTATCTTTGGATTGAAGCCAACGACCTTGATGAAGAAATGTTAACATATCGGGCCTAATCACTATTAAAATCTACAGTGTTTCATAGTCTTAAACAAAAAGAATTGACGAAATTACGAAAACTGATGTTTAGGCTCTCTTCAGTGATTCGATTTCCCCATAGATCTTGAACAGTGAATCAAATACTAAGAAAAAGTATAAATACCTTTCCCATCTCAAACAAATACCTCAAGGATCAAGATATCTCTTTCCAACCCAACCTATATAATAGCTTATCAAAGCAAAACGAAATTTTGCCAGGCAGTCATGTGTACCAAGGTCCAGAGGAAGTATTCCTGCCGAAAGTGCTACCTTCTGCTCAAGGATAAGTGGGAAGAAATTCCATGTGCTAAGGCAAAGGAGAAGGGCGGTGCCATGGGTGCCTGCGGGAATCCAGCATTGATCGACAGGAAGGAGATCGAAACCATATGCGATGAGTGCTTCAAGAAGCAGAAGAAGAAGCGAGGTTATTAAGTGCAAGAATGGATAACGATATCATGGCTTGGCTGCTAGCTCCATAGTCTAGTTGCTTCAATAAGGACTTGATTCGTCATTATGAATGCAACCATCAATTAATACTAATAATCTATATTCTACTTCTTGTCTCCCGTGACCGGCGTATCTCCAGTGTCGTGAATAGCGTTTGGTACAGCCCTCTCAACAGACTCGGGAAGTTTCTCTTGGACCTTCTTAGGCACTATGGACTCCTCTCCATCGTTTTTGGCGTGTGTCTTATTGGTCGATTGACCAGGGTTGGAGCCAGTAGGGTGAATCTTGTGATCGTTAGTCTCTTTTCTCCGACGAAGTTGCGATAGACATACCGAGTCTGGAAGGCTCTCCTCTACTCCTTTAGGGGCGGTGTCTTCTGCACTTTTGGGGACCTTGGATTCGCCGGTAGCATGCGATCCTTCATCAACCTGTCCTCGCTCGATCTGATTGAATGCAGGCATGGTAGAGGATTGCCTAGGTGCCAGTGACTGGATACGGACAAGGTTGAGGATAGATCGAGTGTTGCGCATATTTGTTGTGTGATAAAGGATGCAAGGTCCAAATGAACAACTGCAATGAATATTCATACACATTGAGTATTTGAAAGTCATTAACGTCATAATTCATCCGTGATTCATTCACCGTATATAGATTATGTCACAAATGTCATATCTCATCAAAATTTTGCGCTACATCCTGAATTAAGCACGTAATGATCACGCCGTACCGCACAATCATGGACGGGGTCCAAATATTGTTGGCAAACAGCAATACATGTCCATTACTATCAGAGATCTCCCATTTATTCTTTCAACTTCAGCACCGAATCGTAGAAGTCGTCTGATCAGCGACTTCGTTCCATAAGTAGTCCGACTCATATCGCTGCCTTCGGTTGGCCCAAGATCACGTCAATAACCTTGTGGTCGTCATAAGTCGCAACAGTTCGCTCACACAAAGCAGCGACCCGCTCCTTACTTTGTAGACCATCCGGGCAAATAAGCCAGATAACATTGGTCATGAATGATCTCTTATACTCGATCATAACCTCAGGGTCATTATGTCGGTCAAACTTGGGACCTCCAAGTCTATCAAGGGTCTCCAGATAGTGGTCCAAGATCTCCATCTCATGAGCCCTGCGATCCTCCACGCTAAGCATAGCCGTCATGTGATACACGACATCGTGAAAGCATGAACCGAAGTGGAAAGCAGACCAGTCCAGGAAACCAATGCGGTCATCAGATGTGAAGTAGATGTTTCCGATATGAGTATCTCCATGCAACAGGGTGCGGAAACGTGAGTTTCGCTCAGCGTAGTAGCGATCTAAGGCTTCGTTACATCGAGCCCCGTCCATCAGATACTCCGGAAGCCGGGGGCGGCCGGGTCTTCTAACAACTTTGTCCCACGATCTACACATGAAAGTCATGGCAGGGTCGTAGTTGTTCCATATCCCTGTAAGTTTGTGAGACATTGGGACAGGAATTATTCACAAAGGTTCTTACATGGATGGTCCTCCTGGCTCTGACCCCAGTACTGAGCATGCAGACCTGCCAGCTGCTCGACACCATTCTTGACTTTATCAACCGAATATGAAGCAACTTCAGCTGGGAAAGTGCAACCTTCACTGACAAGATCATTCATGATAGCAATTCCCTGCTTCTCGTCCGTTCCACTCCACCAGCCTCTTGGAAAGATCATATGGCTGACGTTTGGAGCAACCTTGGTGAAGAACTCTGCTTCACGTTGAGCCAGGCTGACGGTCCATGGCTGAGCTTCGATCATCTTGGGATCGAACACTCCCTTGACGCAGATACTGACTGGTCTTTCTTTTTCGCCTTCATTATCGTAGGTGAGTGTGTAGAATAGTTTACTCGCGGTTCCCCAGATGTTGCGTGTATTCTCCACCGATTTGATCTTGTATCCGAGTTTGGCACTGAACCACTGCGGGGTTAGGTCAGAGGGGAGGGTGGGGAGTTGCTCAGTTGTTGATTCAGACATAGTGGCAAGCGTTTCCAGTTCCTTTCACACTCAATGCCGGTTTCGTATGGGTGCTGGTTAATAAAGATAGTTGGCATCTGACAATCACTGCTCCGTCCTGTTTTATCCGGACAATCAGCCAAGAGAGGGGGGTCAGCATTGATTACGTTCATGCATCTGACCATTACCAAGTGCTTATTGAGGAATGAGTTATTATCGCCCAACAAGAGCAATAGATGGGGAGGTTATTTTGCAAAGAGGCTTGACTGGATAGGTGTCCCGAATACGGTCAGACCGTCTGGGAATGGGAGTCGGAGAGTGCGACAAAACAACTCTACAAGGCATCAGGAGTGGATTGCACGTGGGCTGCGACCCATGATGAGCCAAGAAGACTCACTACGCATCCAATGAGGTGACAGCTACTGAAAAGCTCAGATGTACCAACGTCTCAAGTGCATCAGTAGAAGGGCAACTATTTTTAGGGGATCTAATCTTCAGGATTAAATATTCCGTTGTAGCAGTATATTCCGGCCATAGCGACAAGGGGATGCGACTCGGAGCTCAATATGCGGTTTCAGATCGGTTGATCTTATCGTAGATATATGAAACGGTCGAAACAGCGGAAATGGACTAGCATAGATAAGAAAATTCTTAATTAGGAAACCGAGTGAGTCAATTTCAAATATGGTATCAATTCAAAGGTGAAACTAACTAACGAGTGAATATTAAAGCTTTACTATGAGAAAAGTTTGGTTGCGGCGCATGGGGGTAGCGAATGGAAAAACGACAGTATATGCGAGTAGTATTGTATAACACTTTTATGTTCCTTTACGCAATTTTGAAGTCTAGTTATGCTGCGCTGAAATGCTTGACTCAGTGATCCTCGACATCCTCATCCCGTCCTGGGTACATGATGTCTTGGGAGATGACAGCCCTAACGTGGCTGTAGAAAATGAAAGCGAAAGCGGAGAGAATGACGATGCTCATTCCAGTAGCGAACCATCCTATGGCTTTACTGCCAAGGGATCTCGCGATAGAGATAGTAGCGAGAGTGAAACCAGTGTTGGGGAAAACCATAGCCCACCATCCGAGGTGAAAGTACTTAGGGGGAGACTGAATAACGGCAACGGCGGCGATGCCAAACCACCACAAACTCAAAGCCCAAAGAAAAATGGCACTCATAGTAGCCATTAGTCGAACCATTCCGACATTGATAAATGTTCCATCTTGGATGAAGTCGATGTCTTCAGGCAGACCTTCAGCCATGCCTATCAAGGCTAGGGCAGTGAATGCAGGTGGACCAACGCACATGAAAAGACCTGGACGGTGTTCTCGGTTGGGCAGGCCTGCTTGCATCAGACGTCCAATCATATGAGCATACATCATGACGGCAACGCTGAGTCCAAGGCCCTGGCAGGTTAGTCCTGCAACAATGATGGGTACAGCAGCAACATGAGGCTGAGTCTCGGCGATGACAGATGCGATGGTGCCCGAAAGCATGATAGGGAAGATGGGTAGGATCCAAGTGGGCATCATAGTGCTGAGAGAAAAGCTATGAGCTGCAAAGACATAGCTGTACTGTCCTATAGATAGGATCAGGGTGACAACAAGGTAACCCCAGAAGGTTGTCTGAACAGCCCAGACCAGGTTTGAGTTGTCCTTCGGTATCGCATACCGATCGGTACTGGTAATGATTGTGGCTATAGATAAGAAGAAGGTAGGCAAGAAAAAGCCTTCTCGTGGATGTGTCATGGACTTGGCAAATGTTCCTGGGTGAAGGAAGAACCTTGAGGCCATCGCCGTTGTCACGCAGGTAAATATTATGAGGTTGATGATATAAATGACCAGACCAATGGTCTTCAGACCAGGAAATTGGTTCGGTTGAGCAAAAAAGAGAAGTGATAGGCCACCAGTACTCATAGGTAATGTATACCAAGCCCAAGTGAAGTGCTTTAACCGTTGATGCAAGCCAAGTTTGGGTCGGTTCGGGTGGTAAATGTCAAATGAAGGATGTTGGTTTGCATCCTTGATTTGCGTCGGTGTTGATGTGCCAGACTCGATATCTGTCGAGGCTCCAGACATAAAGTGTGATGGTGAGTTTGGTCGATGCGACTCATGATGGTTGCGTTCGGTAGATAGGTTGTCGAGGTTGTAACTGTCGCGATCCATGTTGGGATCATGCATCCTCGTATCGTGATGCGCCATGATAATGCAGAAATATTTTGTGTGAACTGGGATGATAAGGAGAGGTCGAAGAAAAAGCGAAGAGAGTTCCACTGATGTATGTGGCCGCCGGACTCCTACGTGAGAGTTCCAGAATAGAGTCGAGGCGTTCTGCTGTTGATGCAGCCAGGAAGGTAGATATTCAGGGGCTTGGCACTTGGTATAAATATTCGCCAACGGCGATAAGAGCCCAAGCACTATCGCCATCGTCTCGGCACTTTTGCAAATTTCATTACGAATCTCGCATGCCTGCTCTTTACTGGATACTGGATCTTCATTACACGTTTCTTGGACATGACACGCAAACTAGACTAATTTTAGCGACGGGCGCGACAACGGGTATCGCCTCAGCCGCACCGCGTTGCAAGGCTGTTGACCAACGAAGTCTCGTGTATAAGATATGAGACCCAAAACATTGGAATAGCTCCTGAGCTCTCCCTTGTTGTATATCAGTGCGATCGTCTTGAAGATCAGCGGTGAGCCAATGGATATGCCCTGCACGTCCCGCTTTGGTCGTCGTACTCGTCACCTGACTCGTGCCAATGTTCTTGGCGGTGGAGAAGGTCGAATGAGAGCCGCTGGATCCCATTGGGTGTAGATATCGAACACTTGGACGTGAACAGGGAGTGTAGATTGCGGCCTAAATTAGTATTGAAGGGTTTGAGGTCGCGTCTGAAGATCGTCCTCAAACTTGTTTCGATAGGGGGCTGTGGTATTGGTTGCGGCTCTTACGGATCGTGTTCACCTGCGATCTGTCGCGTTTCATTTCGTATGCGAGATAAGTAAACTGCCGTCTTGGACAACAGATCGTCATAAATGATGGCATTTGTTGTTGTCGATGGTGGCTTGGGACACGGCAGAGGCGTCTTAGATCCCTGCAATGCCACGTCGCTGGCGGCTCAAAATTCCAAGCCTTTTAAGCCACGCTGGGCATTTTTTCAGTTTCGGGCATACCGGGCAGATCAATAGAATATTCCACGGAGCTAAAAACCTTTTCACATGCTGCAAACATATTGAAGAAAACTCCATGGAGTCGGGGATAAACAAACCCCGGCATATGTTAATTGGGAACTTTACCGGGTTTCACGTCCCGCGTTCAGACCTTCCCTGGTCTCCAGTATCTCTATATTTAAGTTTAAATAAATAAAGACCCGCGGACTGCATTCAGCAGGTGCTTGGGCGCTTCGGAGTCGCCATGTATCAAATTGAGGTAAAGCTTTATTAAGTTAAAGTGATTCGCAACAACGGAAAACTCCGGAACTTTTGCGCCGGGGGCACGTTTCTGCCATGCTATTTGTAGTGCTGTTTCGACTTGTTTGATCGCCAGGACCACGATTTGTTTGACCGCGAATCCACCAATCATACCGGAAGCGTCACGGAATTTTTGTCTGTGATAAAACAATACATTATAAATAGAAGACAAAATATCATTTTCACGAGATAATAACTATTCAATGGCTCTAGACATCGCCTTCAACCGCCGCACTATCCAGTAGCGTCAAAATCAACCTCTTGACCCTGGCCACTTTCGGCGCCACGCTCTTTCATGATGGCCACCATCCTCAAGACAGAGGTACTATCAGCAAACTCAATAACCCTGCTTATCTTCGTACCATCTCCAGTAAGATAGAATATCCAAGAAAATTCTAGATGCAGAGTCTGGCCATGATGGTAGATCATATCTCCACTACTTTTAACTGCCGCGCGCAGGGCCTCAACGTCGATCGTCAAGTGCTTTGACACGGTATTGTGCACGCCGCCAAGAGCAAGATCGTCGGCGAAGAGCTTCTCATAGACATCATTGGGTATAAGAAACTCTTCCGGGAGGCCGAGCGTCTTGCACATTGAGGCGGGAAGGAGTTGGCGAATGCAGTCTGGAGTCACATCGCGGTTGATGATGGACGGGTCATTCGCTTTCCTTCCGTCTTCGTAGCTTGCGAGGAAGCTATTCACCGTAGTTTCAATTTGCTTCCTAAGTTCTGAGTTGGCAGACATTGTGACCATAAGGTTTAGAAGCTTTAGTCAATGCACAGGCGGTGAAAAGAAAAGATATCGAGTCAGAAAGAGAAGGGAATCCACTCGCTGCTGTTCAGATATATTACTTCTTGTTGCTCACATAAGCTGACCTTGGTGGTCAGACGAATGTTGGGTTCTACTTAGCAAACATTTCCCGAGCCGCGCGGTTGTTATTCAGCTAAAAAAGAGAGTAACGTGAAACATGCTGTAGACCTACAATAAGCGCTGTCATGATGGAACAATAATTTCCAGCGTGTTGAATTTCCTGTAATCGTGCCGAAGTCCTGAGCTTAGCAAAGCAACAGACAATCGAGAACAATGCACTCTTTTTTACCCCTACGACATGTAGGTAAACTTATAGAACAGAATAAATATCGAATTCACGGGCTAACAGCATATTGTACCATTGAAACCTGTGTTTGACTAATTAACTGACATTGGGGTCTCACGTATAGGGTATTTCCGGTCTTGGGGTTGGCCACGTGAAGTTTCTATGCTGAATTGCTGATTCGTCCTGTCTGATCGCCCTTGAGTTCTTAATGTTTTGCATTAAGATGCGGTTTGTACGACTGAGTAGGGACGCATGTGTTGTAATGGATGTACACTCTGTTTGAAGTTGAAATTGTCTGTTGATGGCGCTTAGAAGAGTCGACTCTGAATTCGTGTCGTCCTATCATCACGCTTCACAAAAATCGTTTACTTACCCATTCAAAACCCATTACGCGAGGATTGTCAGCTCCGCCAACCCCCCAAGCAAACCGTTAGACCTATATATAGTCTGTGATGATTTGATGATATGAATGCTTAATCGTGTTGAGTTCCATCAATCTCGCTAGGGTCGAACATCTTTCACGAATGCCGTAGACATCATGATACTGGAAGCTCATGATTGGAAGGTGATTCAAATGCAGGTTCAGTGGCCGATATATATTCTATCAAGACAATAAATCGTGTTCTGAATCGGAGACATTCTTCAAATATATAAAGATCAAAAGGTCTAATCGAACTCAAATCTCCTTTTCTTTTTCTTTCTTTCTTTTTTACTATATGCAAGACTAAGAACGAAGGAAACATCAGACCTATCTAATTCTGCCTGAAAAATCAAGTTAAGATATTTACCAACTGATCCCAAGATCCTTTTCGCCATGGGCGCCTTCGACCCAAACAACGTTCCCACGTGGACGCACTATATCTCTAGAGACCTGATCATCACCAAGGAGACGTTTCTAGATGGCCTCGAATGGATTTACGGAAAAAAGGCTGATGGCACACTAAACTATGGGTGGGATGACGAAGGAGACAGGATGAAGGTGACAGCCTTCAAAGAGGAACCGAAGGACTTGAAGGAGAAGTTGCAGACCATCGGGCAGATTAAGAAAGACTAACCCTCCTCTTGACTTCTTTTGGGAGATACTTCCTGTCGCTCGCACACAAATCTCTTTATAGTTTTTTTTCAGTCAAGAAGTTATCGTGCCGAAATCAGTATTGGATAATAATCGAGCTCTGCTAGACTGCTACGGGAAGAGCTTGCTAAGTGAAGTCCTTTTCTGGAAAACCAGCTGCCTGATCATGTTAGCTACATTAAAGACAGGACACCATGTGATTAAAGTAATTTGATAGACTATTGTATACATAGAAGTTCTGGTTTGACTGGGCAGTTCAAAATTGGCTAAAGACGCCCAGGATTTACCATCGAGGGATCTTCTCCGAAAAGTCTGGTTGAAACCTCTTCATATACGTAGTATCATCACGCTTCTTCAACCCACAGTCAAGGTACTGCTGATGAAGCTTTGCTAGCCTGTCTCTGTCAAGCTCGACACCTAGACCAGGCACTGTCGGCACGACAACACCACCATCCTTCCACTTCAGCGCGCCGTCAACAACAACGTCTTCGTCCCGGCGCTTCCAAGGCCAGTGCGTGTCGCAAGCATAATCCAGGTTAGGTGTTGCCGAGGCGAGATGGGTCATCGCAGCGAGTGAGATGCCCAAGTGGCTGTTTGAATGCATCGAAAGGCGCAGACCCCAAGTTGCACAGATAGATGCTAGTGTTTGTGACTTGCGGAGACCGCCCCAGAAGTGATGATCAGACAAGATTACTTGTACGGCGTTTTGAAGAATTGATGGTGGTAGATGGTCGAAAGCAACGACGGCCATGTTGGTAGCCAGGGGCATCGATGCCTCCTTGGCAACAGCAGCCATTCCTTCAATCTCACCAGCCGGGTCTTCCAAGTACTCAACAATACCATCAAGCTCCTCAGCGACCCACTTTGAAGTCTCAACAGTCCAAGCCGCGTTTGGGTCAAGTCTCAGTGGCAGGTCAGGGAAAGCTTCATGGAGAGCTTTGATCGCGGCAACTTCCTCTGCAGGAGGGAACACGCCTCCCTTGAGCTTGATGGCTTTGAAGCCATACTCCTCAATGATCTTCTTGGCTTGCTTCACCACTCCTTGAGGATCTAGCGCAGGTCCGTATTCGTCATCTTCGTGACCAGGGTGTCCGCCCCATTTGTAGAAAAGATAGGCCGAGTATTGGACTTGGTCTCTCACCCGTCCGCCTAGGAGGTCACTGACGGATATCCCAGCTAGTTTGCCTTGTAAGTCAAGACATGCGACTTCGAATGGTGAGAAGACCTTATCAGCGACTGAAGCGGTAGTCACCATGCCTCCCATACCGTCTCCACCAGTATTGGTGTCGGTCTTGAGTGACTCAACGCATCTTTGGTAGATAATATTTGTGCTGTAAATAGAAAGACCTTTGATCTTATCCGCTGCTTTTTGCAAACGGTCTAGATGTGCTGAATCTCCATATGATTCACCAAGACCATATGAGTCTTCTGTGATGATCTCGACAATGCTGCGTAAAGCGTATGGCTCATGTACACCCACGCTGTTTAGCAGGGGCATATCATGGAAGGCCACAGGGGTGATGACAATGTCTTTGATGATGCTTCGTTGAGACATGATTGTGATTCAGTGTGTATATTGTGATTGTAGAGGCTACTGGTTGGAACTGTATTGTTTGAGTGGTGGACTATTTATCCCGGGATTGTGCATGGTTGAGCTATCATGTCAGTACTGTTTGCGGGGTAAACATCATTTCCTTTCAGTAAACATCGCGGGTACCACGCATGATTACTTGGTGTAGTATTCCATGGAGTTGTTTCCATATCCGTATCAAGAGGGAAAAGACACATCGGACATGTTTCCTTGAAAGATTGATGTGGCTGGGGACAGATCCGTCACGGATAACCACTTGATTGGGTGCTTTTCCGTCCACCAACACTTCCATCGATCCCCCGAGAGATAGCATTGGGGGTGATATTTTCCGTACAATGAGACCATCAGAATTCCTACCCCGCACTTGGCACAACAAGGACACTCCGCTTTGGATGTCGCCAAGTCTGGGGTTACACTGGCTTTCGTCTGGGGAAATGGGGGGCATCCTCTTGAGCTAATCTGCGCAATGACCTCTTTGCTTTTCCAGATCGTTGTGTCGACTATAATATCCAGCTTGGTTCAGCACTTCCAGGGCTTGGGTCTCTCAACATCACAACTCTTGAGCTTCAAGTCCCAAGCTCTTGATCAGCAACAAGTTCATCATGGCTCCTCGAAGTTCAATCTCCAAGAGCGACGTTGAGGTCGGCGACCATAAGCCGGACCATCTCGAAAACACCTCCGAAGCCATCGAGATTGGCGGTTTCCGGGTCTTTGGTTTGGACCCTGACGATGCCGACTTCTACAACAGTTATACCGAGGAGCAGCGAAAGAAGGTCTTCCGCAAGGTTGATGTTCGGCTTGTGCCAATGCTTGCGCTGCTGTATTTGATCTGCCATATCGATCGTGCCAATATTGGTAATGCGAAGATCGAGGGCATGGTCGAGGACTTGGGCATGACTGGTGTTCAGTACAACACCATTCTGTCTATCTGTAAGTTACACCGAACTCGCTGATTAGCTCACTGTGAGCTGACCTGGATTCAGTCTTCGTTCCCTACGTTCTCCTCGAAGTCCCTAGCAACATTCTTCTCAAGAAGTTCAAGCGCCCATCGATGTACCTTGGTATCCTCTGTGTCTGTTGGGGTATTGTCATGACTTGCACTGGACTTGTACAAAACTTCGGTGGCCTCATGGCTACTCGTGTTCTCCTTGGTATTTTTGAGTAAGTCCATATACTTTGACTCTTGACTCTCGCATTGAAGATTGAGGCTAACATAGCAACCAGGGCTGGTTTCTTCCCAGGTGCTATCTACCTGTGCAGGTAAGCTCAAAGGTAGCTTTCGACGTTGTTCATCTCCTAACAGCTTGATAGTTACTGGTACATGCCCAAGGACCTGTCTGTACGAATCTCCTACTTCTACTGCGCCAGTGCCTTGTCAGGCGCTTTCTCCGGTCTTCTCGCTGCTGGTATCGCTGAGATGGACGGCGTCGCCGGTCTTGAGGGCTGGAGATGGATTTTCCTTCTCGAAGGCATGGCTACAGTCGTTCTCGGCGTTGCCTGTTTCTTCCTCCTCATCGACACTCCCGCTCTATCTACACGATGGTTGAACCCTGAGGAGATCCGATTCCTCGAGCTCTCCATGTTCATCAAGCAAGGTGGAGGTTTCCAGGAGGAGACAGCTGTCCGATGGAAGGATATCAGAATGGTGCTTACCAACTGGAGAGTCTATGTCCAGGCTTACTTCCTCCTGTGCCAGTCCGCTCTCTCTTATGGTATATTCACATGGTACTCAATGGCATGAATAACCTTACTAACTGGTTTCAGGTACGAAATTCACGCTTCCAAGCATCACCAAAGCGATGGGTTTCAGCAACACCAACGCTCAGCTCACTTCCGCTCCTCCTTACGTCGCTGCTGCCATTTCCGCCATCGTTTTCGCCAAGATCTCTGACCGATTCTTCTGGCGTATGCCCTTCGTCGCTATCCCCATGGTGATCGTTACAGTCGCCTACTCGATCATGATTTCTCTCAACGGTCAACTCGAGGCTAAGAAGGGGGTTGCCTACTTCGCCGTCGTTCTTGCTGTTATCGGTATCTATCCCATCCAAGCTGCCGCTGCCTCATGGAACGCCAACAATATCGCCCCCTCATCTCGACGTGCTATCGGTATCGCTCTGATGAACTGTGTCGGCAACGTCGGTGGTATCGTTGGTAGTTTTATGTATCTTGAGAAGGAGAAGCCTAAGTACTATACTGGTTTTGGATTATCTTTGGCGTTCGGAGGTACTGGTCTTATCGTTGCTTTCCTCCTTGAGTGGAGCTACAAGATCGCCAATGCCCGCAAGGCAAAGATTGCTGAGGAGGCTAAGAGGAAGTACACTGAGGAGGAGCTGTTCGACATGGGAGACAGGTCGCCGCTGTTCAAGCATGTGCTCTAGACTTTGGACTACCAAGATGGCATTCTGAGCGTATACGGAGTACTGGTGATGACGATTTGAGCCACTCGCGTGTTGTGAGTGGTTCAGAACTAGTGGCAGGAAATTTAGTGGATTATGATATTATGAGGAATATACTTGAGCATAATACCCGGTTCGCAAGCCTACAAGTATCAAGTGTGTAACATGCCCAGATAGCGATGGAACAATAGAGTTAAACAGCGTCTATTATCCTATCTACCAAGGAATGTCCCCATAACAAAAGAATAGAGTTCTCGTCGACCTAGATGATGCTTAACCATCGAGGGCACACACACCATTCCGACATACGCAAACACCAGGGAGAACGCACACATCCAGGTTAGCCATGCAACCTGATCGACACAGATACCCTGCTGGCAAGTAGCGCCAGCCGAACACTCCCCTGTTGACTGACAGAGTTGCAGATCAGATCGTGGGGTGCATTGATGTGCCGGCTCGGGGCACTCGCAGAGTCCTAGAGCACAAATGCGATTGGCAGACAAGAGGCAGTCATTTGCGTACGAGCAAGACTCTGGTGTCTTAGGAATAATAATACAGGGAAAAGGGATTACCCTTAATAAGGATAATAACCCTAAAACCGCTAAATAAATAAATACTACTTTAATTAAAATAACCTTATAAGAAATAAGAAAAAGGATTTAAAAAAGAATATAAAGCCAGAGATAAAATTTATATTTATTACTATTAATTATTATAACTTTAATAACTTTATTATATAATGTAGTTAATAA
>NJCR01000136.1:8167-20082 GCA_002234235.1 Fusarium hostae
CCGTATAGCTTCATTGACTTTAAGTGACGACCAACAGCGCTCTTGGAAGCTTTAAATCTATCTGCAGCTTCTCTTACGGTAAGAGGCTTCCCTTCTTTGGTGTTACGGTGGCGGGGTTGAGAGAGCAAAATTGCCCGAGCTGCGGCAACGGCGGGGTTGAGATAACGAGGATCCTCCATTTTAGAGGTCTGGGAAAAAAGGGCACTTTGAATACGAGATATAACGAGATTGTACTTGGAATTGTCTGTCAAAAGTTGGGTTTTTAGTGGTGAAAACCCATAAATTTAGACTGAGCGGGGTATCCGGCCGTCCCAGATTTTTGCCGCCCACTCTCTGAGTGGGGCCCCTTTTAACCCGGATCCACGAGTAGATCTCCACATATAATTCGAGAACCCGTTCTGGTAGCATCTTTGCCATGGCTCTCGGAATTCGGCAGAAATAAAGGCCAGTTCTGATTAGGTACAATGTGCTAAGAGCTATGTAGCCGCACTGTCTTCTTGTGGTCCGAGCGCTTTTATTCATGAAACAGTTCCATAAGCGATGAAGCCAATTTCGCTCGCAATTGTACATCCGTCACAGAAATCCCTAGTAACATAACTCTTCCTGATCTACAGCCAACGACAACAGTGTTTCCCGCAGTAGCTACTTTTCCATTGCGACATTCGGGAGGCAGCCAAAGCAAGTTGGCTCCTGCCATCGTGATCCAGGCCCCGTTCTTACAGGCGAGCATTGGGGCCTCCAAAGATTGCAATGACGTGGAAGACTCAGCGTGAGGTTCTGAGCCGCCAGTCAGAGCAAATACACCACGATTTGTGACGATGCCACGCTCATCAGGCGTAAAAGAAAGAACAATTACATAAGCATCCAATGAAATGACGTCTTCGCATATGCCCGTCTCTGCGTTCCAGATCCGTATCGTCTTATCAGAAGAAGCCGATGCCACCTTTTTCGAGTCACGCGAGAACACTACCGAGCTAATCCCGTAGCTATGGCCCTCTAGCACTTGCTTACACTTGCCCATCTCTGCATCCCAGATCTGTATCGTCTTGTCCCAAGAGGCTGATGCCACCTTTTTTGAGTCGTGCGAGAACACCATTGACCTAACCAAGTCGCTATGGCCTTCTAGCACTCGCTCACAATCGCCTGTCTCTGCATTCCAAATCCGTATTGTCTTATCAGAAGAGGCCGATGCCACCTTTTTCGAGTTATGCGAGAACACCACCGACCCGACTAAGTCGCTATGGCCCTCTAGAGTTAATAAGCATGCATCCCAGTTTTCTTCAACCTTCGGCAAAATGCTTATCCATCTTGGAATAGCTTTTTCGAACGTCTTTCTCACAACACTCTTGCTTGGTGCAAAAACCAAATAAGAATAAACCTGCAGTGGTGCTTCGGCAACCACCGAAAAACTAGCCTGAAGGAATTGCACTGCGTCAGCCACAAAAATCGACAGGCTCGAATCTTCTTGCTTCTAACACGAGTCAGCGGGGTTGAAGCTCCAAGATAGAAAAACAAACCTCTAACCATCTTGCCAGTGACCTAAGTGAGTCGAGACATTCTTTGGCTCGGCCCATCAAACTCAGCGCCTCCACCCAATGGAGGAAGTGTGTCGCCAGAAATTCATAAACCTCTTGGCTATCGTTTGGCTCATGATTGCTGCTGACGTGATGATGCACCCAGTACATGCCTGCATATTGGAGCTGCGGAGGAATGCTCTCCTCGAGTTGGGAACCGTCTACCGTAGATCGACGTATACCTGGGAAAGACAGGCCGCATATATCCTCACGCAGAGCGCTGCGCATAACACGCAAGCAGTGTTTTGCCAGCTTTCGGTGAGTGAGTCTCTGATCCACCCAGAACTCGACCGTCTCTTTGTTTTCTGAATCAATAAGATAGTCTCGGAACGACAAATGGAGCAGTCGCACCGTTGAATCGAGACTTTCTGGAACCTCCAGGACAGAATGCAATACCCTCAGCCTAGTTGTTACCTTGTTGACATGAACATCAAGAAGTAGCGCTAGAGCGCGCATTGATAAGGGACTAGCCAGCGTGACGATGGTGCCAACGATAAGGCGGAAGCTCTCGACGATATCACATCTCTCGCGCCCTGACCTACCAATGACTTGTTGCGTCAGAACTGGTGAGTAGGTCATGTTAAGCTTCGAGGCTTGGCCGGTGCCTGTGACATGGAGTACACTCTGCAAAAGCTCATCAGGGCTACCGAGACATGAGTCGTTAACAAATCGGCAAAGAGTCGCGGCAAAGATAAAAAGAGGCACTGCCGCCATTGTGAGCTTCTCGAGGTTGGCTTCTCCAGGCCAGTCGACTGGAAGTTTCAGCTCATCTACTGCCTCTTCATTGAAGCAATTGCGAATATTGGCGAACTCATGGCGAAGAAAGACGGACATGTCGTGCTCAATGATCGGTTTTGGGATTTTGTGTAAGATAAGGTCTTGATGGGTGTCGCCGATGGAAGAAAAGCCATGCCGTACGGGAAGTTCAGGTCTACTAGTGATAAGCACTCGAACACGTACAGAGCCCGCAAAACGTAGGGTGGAGAAGAGTTCGAGAAGGAGCTTAATGTTAGCATCTCTCTCGCACTCATCCAACGCATCGACGACGATAACAATCGACGGTCGGGATAATGACGTTGCCGTCACTTTTGACAGCGGCTCTCGAACGAGCTTCTCAAACTGCTCCCGAACGGCCTTGTCAGCGATCGCTGGGTCAGCATCAGCTGCGCTCTTGATGAACGACGCAACCCCCGGCGTGCTCCAAGCCAGTCGACGGGCCACCGTAGTCACGAACTTTGCCAAGCTCCCTCGGTCAGTCTCTCCTCTCTTGAAGAAGAAGCTCGCACCAAGATCACCGCGCTGGTACCGCCTTTGAGCAACGGTGCGTGAGATGGTCGACTTCCCTGTCCCTGCCATGCCATTGAGCCAGAATATCGTCTTCGACTTGGGGTCATCAATCCAGCTGTCGATTTCTTTGAGCAGCTCCTCACGAGTATTTGGCAAGCATGTCGGGTTGTGTTCTTCGGCATGGGAATCAAAAGAGGCTCCTTCTGCGACAGGCAGCGTGTCAAGGGCGATCTTGTGGTCGAGATTGAGAAGGATCGAGCTGGAAGACCTCATTAACTGGGTCCATCATAAACCAGGATAAGAGCACTAACGTCTGGTCGACTTCCAAGGCTGAATAAATAGCCTCGGTACACCGCTGCAGATCCTGAATCACTGACTGCAGATCCTTGTTCTTGAATGGCCATTTTAAAGCCTCGAAGCCAGTTTTGGCCTGCCCACTTCCCTCAGCAAGCTGGCTCTCGATATGCCTAAGCTGAGATTGACTGTTGACTGTTGCCAGATAGAGCGCATGAGATGCTTTAAGTCTCGAGCCATGCGGCCCATGCAGCAGTTCACAAGCGTTCACCGACGCTAGATTTAGACGCGCGATTTCGTCCGCCAGCCTTTTCTTGTCCTCTTCTGCGTGCGATACATCGTGGGCGTATTGTACGCACCACTTGATTATCTTGGCCGACAGATCGACCACAGCGATAACGCCTGACGCGACACCGAGCGCGTCTGCCATTGGAACTGATCACTATGTTCACCTTCAGGTGAATTGACAACAGCAACGGCGGCCTGACCATCGGGCGGGGTCAACGAGGCTCAGTCCTTTCAAACATGCATATTACACGTGACTCAAGCCAATCAGCAACGCCATTGAAGCCATCGCAGATAGTTATATCAGCCATGTTGGAGCCCTGAATTGTTGTGGTGAGTCAGAAGGGCAATCTCAGTGGGCTCTCATACCCGCACAACCGGTGGTGCGGGTATGAGAGCCCAATCTCATTACAAACGTTAGGTAAGGTTCTGGAAAAAAAATTAAGCAGGTCCAGCACCCTGGATCGTTTAAGGGCGACGCGTCAGTCATAGCACATTAACCCGAAGCGGGAATGGTTATCTGTCTTATCGATTGCTTATCGATAACAGCTCCTTAATCAGATGCAAGGTCATCAAATGAAGCCAAACTTAAGCCTAGCGCCAATCTGGATAGGGTCAGTAAGGCTTACGCGGCTGTTGATGCCTGGTAGTTGAGGCGTGCGAAAGTTGAGGTCATTGTAGTCCCACTGTGTTAGGTCAAGTAGCTGACTGTCATCCTCCATAGCGGCGACTTTAGGGCGTTTGAATGACGAAGGACGAGAAGAGGGATGCAAGAGCGAAAACACGACAGCAACACATGGGAAGACGTTTCATGACACTTGATTACAGCTAGCTAGAACATTCTGCCCGTCTGAACAACGTAGACCCATGGTCTTTGGTCTCTTTGTCCCTCTTTTGGTGACCCCCTTCTTTCAAAGAAGGGCCAAAAACAGAGCAGCCCCACTTCCCTTTGATGACCTTGCATCTCATCTCATTGTGAAACCGTTATCGATAAGCAATCGATAAGAAGCGCCATCGTTCCACCTTGGGTTACTGTGCCATGACTGACGCGTCGCCCTTAATAGCTCCAGGGTGCTGGGCCTGCTTAATCCAGAACCTAGTCTGACGTTTCTAATGAGATGCCCTTCTGACTCGCAACGAAAATTCAGGCTCCCGCCTGGCCGATATGACTATCTGCGATGGCTTCTGCAGCCTTGCTGATGGCGTTAAGTCACGTGTAGCATGCATATTGGGAGGACTGAGCCTCGTTGACCCCGCACGATGGAGGCCGCCGTTGCTGTTGTCAACCAACCTGAAGGTCAACATAGCGATCAGTTCCAATGACAGAAGCGCTCGGTGTCGCGTCGAGCGTCATCGCCGTGGTGGATCTTTCGGCCAAGGTGTTTTCACAGTGTTTGCAATATTCCCGAGAGGTAAAGAACGCCAAGGATGATATCGAAAGGCTCCGTAAAGAAGTTGCCGCCTTCCAGGACACAACCGAGAAGCTCAAGGCTCTCCTCGAAGAGCCTCGTGGGAGGGAGCTGAAGACATCTCTACAGTTGCTATCTGTGATAGAAGATGGTCGCTTAAGGCTGGAAAAACTCGAGCAGCAGCTCCAGCCCTCGACTGGTCGAAAGAGGATGAGTCGTTTCGGTTTACGCGCACTCAAATGGCCATTCGAAAGCAAAGACGTTGAGGGAATCGTCCGAAACCTTATGCGTTGCAGAGAGAATATTTCTTTGGCGTTGAATATTGATCAGACGTAAGTAATAGAATTAGGAAAAACCGACTGAGCTGACACAGGCCCGATCCAGCTTAATCCTCCAGAACGTCAATGACCGAGCGACCCTTAATCAACTGCCGCTCGCATACGGTGCCTCTTTCAACTCTAGGGCCGAAGAACACAATCCGACATGCTTGCCTGATACGCGCCAGGAACTTCTCGAAGATACCAACCGTTGGATTGATGACCCCAAATCCAAGACAGTATACTGGCTTAACGGTATGGCGGGAACTGGAAAGTCGACTATCGCACGAACTGTTGCACATTCGCGATCTCAGCGAGGTGACCTTGGTGCCAGCTTCTTCTTCAAGAGAGGAGAGATGGACAGAGGCAACCTGAGCAAATTCATGCCGACTCTAGCCTACCAACTGGCCTTAAGCATTCCAGGAGTTGCGTTCTTCATCAAGAAGACACTTGATGCTAATCCGGCCATTGTGGGCAAGTCTGTGAAAGAGCAGTTTGAAAAGCTCATCCAGGGACCGCTATCTGAGGCAGCAGCAACGGCGGCAACCCCGTCGTTAGTCGTGATGGTGATCGACGCGTTGGACGAGTGTGATCAAGAGGCTGACATCAGGTTGTTGATTAGCATCTTCTCACAAGCCAAAACTGCCTACCCTCACTTTCGGGTATTCTTAACGAGTAGGCCAGAGCTTCCGATTCGGCTGGGGTTCAGTGAGGTTCAAGGTTCCTACCAAGACTTAGTTCTACACGAAATCCCAGTGGAAATCGTCGAGCACGACATACTTATCTTCTTAAATGACGAGTTCAAAAAGATCCGACATAGTTTCAACATGACTGTGGGCGGTGAACGGAAGCTGCCGCCGGATTGGCCAGGTCGCCCAATAGTACAGAGTCTCGCGCAGATGGCTGTGCCGCTCTTTATCTTCGCAGCGACTGTTTGCCGTTTTGTTGGCGATCGGAAACGCGATAGCCCTCCGATACAGTTGCGTAAGGTTCTGGACTACAAGAGTAAAGGTCCCGTATCTCAGTTGGACCGAACTTATGGGCCGGTTTTACACTCGTTGATCACTGACATTGCAGAAAATGATAAAAAGCAGATCGTCAAAGACTTTAAGTTGATAGTTGGCAGTATAGTCATGCTTGCCAACCCTCTTTCAGTTTGGGCCTTGTCGCAGCTGCTTGAGGTTGATCCCGATGTGGTGGATAACAGACTCGACACGCTCCATTCGGTTCTCAGTATACCACCGAGACGGAAAGCGCATGTGCGGTTACTGCATTTGTCATTTCGAGACTATCTCATCACACAGGAAGGCGTTTTCCAAGTAGACGAAAGACAAACTCACGAAACCTTGGCGAAACACTGTTTGCGCGTCATGTGGGACGGTTTGCGTGAGAACATATGCGGCCTATCTTTCCCAGGGACGCGCAGATATACGGTGGCCAGTTCAGAGCTGGAGGAACGCATTCCTCCACACCTCCAATATGCTTGCATGCACTGGGTTTATCATCAGATGGAGGGTGAGTCCAAGCTTAACGATGACAACAAAGTTTATGATTTCTTGACGACACATTTTCTGCATTGGGTGGAAGCGATGAGTCTACTGGGGCGAGCTAAAGAATGTCTTGACTCACTCAGGTCACTGGCAAGATGGCTGGAGGTTTGTCTTCATATCTTGGAGCTTCAACCTTGCTGACAAGTGTTAGAACCGCGAAGATTCAAGCCTGTCGACGTTTGTAGCTGACGCAGTGCGATTTCTTCAAGCCAATTTTTCCGTGGTTGCTGAAGCACCACTGCAGATTTATTGTTGTCTGGCTTTCGCACCAAGCAAGACTGTCTTAAGAAAGACACTCGGACATGCTATTCCAAAATGGATAAAGAATTTGCCGAAGGTTGAAGAAAACTGGGATGCATGCTTATTGACTCTAGAGGGCCATAGTAATGTGGTCAACTCGGTGGTTTTCTCGCATAACTTAAAAAAGGTGGCATCAGGTTCTTATGACTGGACAATACGAATCTGGGATGCCGAGACGGGCAAGTGCGAGCGAGTGCTAGATGGCCATAGCAACAGGGTCAGTTCGGTGGTGTTCTCGCACGACTCGAAAAAGGTGGCATCGGGCTCTTATGACATAACGGTACGAATCTGGGATGCAGAGACTGGCAAGTGTGAGAAAGTGCTGGAGGGCCATAGCAGTGCGGTCTACTCAGTGGCGTTCTCGCATAACCTAAAAAAGGTAGCATCGGGCTCTTTTGATGAGACGATACGAATCTGGGACGCAAAGACGGGCGAGTGTGAGCAAGTGCTAGAAGGCCATAGTAGCTCGGTCAAGTCGGTGGTATTCTCACACGACTCGAAAAGGGTAGCATCGGGCTCTGATGATAAGACTATACAAATCTGGGACGCAGAGACAGGCGAGTGCAAGCAAGTGCTAGAGGGTCATAGCTACAGCGTAGTATCGGCGGTGTTCTCGCACGACTCGAACAAGGTCGCATCAGGCTCTTCTGACAAGACAATACGAATCTGGGATATAGAGACGGGCGAGTGCAAGCGAGTGCTACAGGGTCATAGCGACGAGGTCGATTCGGTCGTGTTCTCGCCCGAGTCGACCATAGTGGCATCGACCTCGAGAGACATGACAGTACGAATCTGGGACGTAAAGACGGGAAAGTGTGAGCATAGGCTGGAGGGCCATGGCGGCTTGTTTAACTCGGTGGTGGTCTCACCCCAGTCGACCATGGTGGCATCGGCCTTGAGAGACAAGACAGTACGAATCTGGGACGCAAAGACGGGCGCGTGTGAGCGAGTACTAGAGGGCCATAGCGATGAGGTCAACTCGGTGGTGGTCTCGCCCCAGTCGACCATGGTAGCATCGGCTTCTCAAGATAAGACAATACGAATCTGGGACACAGAAACAGGCAAGTGCAAGCGAGTGCTAGAGGGCCATAGCCACCATGTCATCTCGGTGGTATTCTCGCACGACTCGAAAAGGGTAGCATCGGCTTCTCAAGATAAGACAATACGAATCTGGGACGCAAAGACGGGCGCGTGTGAGCGAGTACTAGAGGGCCATAGCGACTCGGTCAGTTCGGTGGTATTCTCACACGACTCGAAAAGGGTAGTATCGGGCTCTGATGATAAGACTATACAAATCTGGGACACAGAAAAGAGTGAATGTAAGCGAGTGTTACAGGGTCATAGTGACGAGGTCGACTCGGTGGCGTTCTCGCATGACTCGAAAAAGGTCGTGTCGGGCTCTGTGGACGAGACGGTACGAATCTGGGATGCAGAGACGGGCGAGTGCAAGCGAGTACTAGAGGGCCATAGCCACCATGTCATCTCGGTGGTGTTCTCGCATGACTCGAAAAAGGTGGCATCGGGCTCTTTAGACAATACGATACGGATCTGGGATGCCGAGATAGGTCGCTGTGAAGACGTCATTTCATTGGATCGCTATGCAGGCGTTCTTTCTTTTACGCCTGACGAACATGGCATTGTTACTAATCGTGGAACATTTGCTTTGACAGGCGGCTTACAGTCTTCTGCAGAGTCTGCTACGGCATGGCAATCCTCAAAAGCCGCGATACTCACCTGTATCGACGACACCTGGGTCACGGCGGCAGGGAAAGACTTGCTCTGGCTGCCTCCCGAATGTCGCGATGGAAAAGTAGCTGTTTCGGGAAGCACAGTTGTCATAGGTTGCCCATCAGGAAGAGTTGTGTTTTTGGGTATTTCTATGGCGGACGGGGAGCAGTGGACGGATATGTGACCACTAAGAAGATAATAGTGGAGTGAATTACAATAGACTCTTGGAAGTGATTTCATTATGCAAAAGCAGAGACCATTGAACCTAACCATACTGATTGGTCATCCGGCTACTGAGTCTGGGGTCTGTTACTGTAGGATGATTACTTTGAATGAGTAAGCTGGAATAAGAGATACTATAAGCTAATTCTGGACTCACGGCATACAGTAGAGTATAAGACGAAATATGCCGACTTTTTGCGGCCATAAGCAGCCGTTTTAATAACAGTAAGCGACAACAGTGGCCATTACGAGAAGGTAGGGCAAAACATAGCGCACAGTGTGACTAGCCACACTAGCTATGACATGGTCCGTGCTCAGAAACTTTTTGTAGAAAGCCAGGGCGGCCTCTGATTTCGGCCGGGACTGTAGCCTGGTGTCATCTTGTCGTCCCTGTTTGTGTAGAGAATTGCTAACGATAATAATGATTGGAGGCTATTCCAGGACCGGTTTCCATTCTGCTTAATGGAAATTAATAAAGGCAAGGTATTGAAGACTGCGGTTCAAGTTTACTAAGAACTATGAAGCTCGCCCTGACATAATCCTTGTAACTGTATCTTACCACTAAACGCAAGGCAGAATTTGGATTGTGTTTGGATCAATATGTACCATAGCGAATATCAGGTTCACTTTCTACAGTTCTGCTTTCCATTCTTCGTATGGAGCTCCTTTTGGCCCATATCCCTCCATGAAATAAATATGTAGAAACCAACGAAATAAAGGTTCTCATGTTACAGTATAATTACACCTCATTGAAGAATACATTGAGCATAGAGTCTTCATTTGCAGACAATAAAGTCTTAAAGAATCCTAATAGCTCAATAGGTAAAGAGAATTCAGAAACTTCATGTCAAATGGCTGATAAAACCCTGTTTGCAAATTCGAAATAAGGGCCCCCACGCCCGTCCCATGCCACTTTCAAACGTCCATCACCATCACCAATCTCATCCCACCACATCCACATGTAGTGCGACTTAGCCAAATGTTATCTCCATGTTCAAGATAGGCCAACGAACGTTCACGGGCATCCCGAAATTCCCGGGTCGTGCGGATTCGCCCGGCCAACCGCCCTTACTGCCATGGCGTCGAAACAAGTTCGGAAC
Source organism: Fusarium hostae (assembly GCA_002234235.1). NCBI lineage: Eukaryota > Fungi > Ascomycota > Sordariomycetes > Hypocreales > Nectriaceae > Fusarium > Fusarium hostae. The sequence goes on from NJCR01000136.1 coordinate 18,234, forward strand.
GCCTACAAAGCGGCCGATAAAGGCCCTAAACGCGCGTGGGAGGAGCCACGGAGACATGAGAGATCCGAACAGGAGAGAATTAGAAAAGAATTCGAACGGGAAAAGGCGACTGCTAAGGCAAAGGTTGCAAGGGACAAAAAAGAGAAAGAGTCAGCAGAGAAAGAGGCGAAACTCAATCAGGGATTGCCATTAGTGAATGTTCGACCGAATAAAGAAACAATTTCATGGTTTTTGAGAGGAAATAGGACTTCAAAGAAGAGGGATGCGCAAGGAAAGGACGTCAAAGACATCACTGGGACAGATGACGGATGTAAGGTGGGCACGAATGTAGCGACAACAAACGAAGACGAACCTGAACGGCTAACTAACAAGGCACAGAAGTCGGATGATATAAACGAAGACGATAAGAAAATTTCTGATGCTGTCATGGAAACTATTGTCGGACCTCAACCATTACGACCGTCCCCGGAATGGCCAATCCCCCAATGCCTTCAAAGGGAGGCAGAAACTATTATTGCAGAATCTACAAAACAAACGCCAGCCATCGTCGAACAAAAAATGCCCGTCACCAAAATCACCAATCCCGGATCCAGTGCTGGAGGCAATCGAGGATGAACTGGATGCGGATTCTGAAGAGGATTTGGCACTGGGAATCTCTGGGAACATTGAAGCAGCTATGGGCAATTCAAAACCTAACACGAGTCACGGAGCAGAAAGATTTTGCGATCAGGTAAAGGAAGTAACACTTCCCGCGTCGAAACAATTCCTGGAAGATACTACAAAAGCCATTCCGATTCGCTAAGCAGAAGATCTACGCTTACAACGTCCCGCTCCTTCAGTCTCTTTGGCTAAAACGGCTGTCCCACAAAAGCCAGAACGCAACTTGGAACCACGATCTCCTTCTTCATCACACCAAGAACCACCGATAAGTACGGAAGCTATTCTCTTTAATTTCGACGATTTCTTCCCTCCGTCGTCCCAGCAAGTCCGAGAACTAGACGAAGAGCTAGATGATGGTATTCTTCCATCTGCTCCCTTACACGTAACTCCCATTTCAGAAGACAGCGAAGAAGAGCTTTGGGATGAAGAACTCTAGATATCACTGGAATAGCCCATCTTACCAGTATTGGAGCCTGCCTCGGGTTCGCCAGCTCCACTACCTAGACGCTTCTTCACCTCTTCTGGTTCGTGTTGGAAAATCCGGGAATCCCCCTCCTCTTCAGGTTTCAGACTGTTAGTCTGAGAGTCCTAGATTTAGACTTCAAAGTTTTAGATGACATAATCTAAAGATATGAACCAGACAAGAACTCTCATCTCAATAAGAAATCAAAAAAGGTTTTAGGAAAAAGAAATATATATTTTCACCCAGCACTACTGCGCAATATAAACAACGGTTCACATGAACGAATGTGCCTAGCTCTTCATAGAGGTCATCGGACAGCCGCACTTGAGAAGACTCAACAACACGAACGAGCTCGCATGTAGCACGGTCAAGAACAGTCTCACAGAGCTTGTAGGCCGCGCGAACCTGTGAGGAACCCACCGGTGTTTTCTAACCCTCCTCCACATGGTGCTCAATGCAATCAATCACGAGCTCAACTACAACAACCTAAGTAACCCCTTAACAACACATTACCTGCACGATCTCACAACCTTGGCAAAGAAAACCAAGAGCCACCCCAAGAGAGTTCGTTTTATAGCTCACCTTCCACGACCTCTCTTCATCTTAAGTAGAAACTTCTTACTGTTTAGAGACAGGTGTATACGGAAATGCTGGTGAGGAACTCTACAGATCTGTGAAGCACTATTTTGATAATTATCTATTGAGGGCCCCTTGAAGATTTATCCA
>NJCR01001365.1:0-25681 GCA_002234235.1 Fusarium hostae
ATTTCATGAGTTTCTACGGTATTTAGCCTAAGTGGCTTGTGCAAGAGAACCCTCTGCCAATAACATCATAGCAATTTTCAGCTCTAAAAGGAAGACCGTCTAAGATCCATTAGGGTAAAAGCCATATTGAGCGTAAGACTTAATATCTCAGCAAGCTATTCCATTTTGTGCCTGAACTATGACTTAAGAATCTTGCCATGTCCACTTTATTTTGTAAGCTGCGGTGGGCAATTGATGCTAGGGCGGTTGACCACGAGCTAGGCGGAGTCTCTCGCTAATTATGCGTCGAAATCTTGTCACTGTTTGAGTAACTAGTCTTGAATGGACGGCAGTTGATGAATTGCCTCTGCAATCCTGCAGCCAGCCACCTTAGCTCGATAAAGGCAATGTGCAATACGGCTAGTAAAGTGTATGGCTGCTTTGGCGTTGTCGCAAGTTTGGTGCGTGTTAGACAGCAATGATTTGATGACATTTGGGCAATGTGAGTTGAGAAAATGCCGCATCTTGCTGGTTGTATCTACCTTATCTGCCGCTGTATATGAAGTAACTTGTCGGTATTTATTGTGTAATGTGAGAGAGGAAGCTCGGTTATAGCCACCTGTAATGCAGCAGGAGGTTTTCTTCTTTGAGGGCCAATCAGTAATACAAATCACCTAGTCCGGCCTGAGCGATCTCCGCAGAGCGAGCCGGTGTGCCCAACGACGACTTAATGCTGATATGGTGGTCAGATAAGCCTGTCACCTCACAACTGAGGAACGTACGGCAGCCAATGATTGCCCATTCGTTCCCATCATTTCGAATTTTTGGCCTGCGTCGTTCGTTTGTCACACAAGTGCCACTGAACGCCCGGTGGCCCTGTGCGTCCTCAATGTGGTCAGCTGCCCACCATTAACCTCCCCTGTCTCTAGCTTGTGCTGAAATCTGCCTCGCTTACCCATCGACGGGGCTGTTGTGGCTGCAGCCGGCCAAGCAAGCCGTTTTTAAGCCTTCGACAGGGTTTATATTAAACCCGAAAATGGCAATAGACTGCAGTTATTTCCTCTTTCCCCCAATAGCTTTAGAAACTGCCCAAACTGGTCGGTAATGCAAAGGGTTTTTAGCTAGCTAGCTCTATCGCGCTATATAGTACCTCTCTTTATCTCTATCTTTTTATCTCTTTTTATGCCTTTTTATTTTTTATTTTTCCTAGCTATATTTCTATTTTTTTTTATTATTTCTCAGGTATCTCTCTTAAAAATATCTCCTCTCCTATTAAACTTTCTTTTTCTGCTGCTAGCTGTTTTTTCTTACCATTCACCTTCGCCTCTTTCAATACAATCCTCTTTCACTTGACTCTTCCTTACCCCTGTCGATACTTTATCGCTTACCCCGCATAGTATACTGCCGTCAATACTTCCCCCAGCCCCACAGGGGTCTCCGCTTTGACTGAAAGAGGCTTTCTACCTCACCCCACTCTGGTCATTCTCTCTCTGGCCAATCAAAACCTCAGATACCGACAGGGGTTTCCTCTTTTACTGAAAATGGGACGGACAATAGGGGATGTAGGTATAATTACGGCGAACCATTATGGAAGCGAGTAAATTAGGTGAAAGTTCGGCTTGAGTGGATGGAGTCGCCTAGGGTACATGAGGTGAAATGCGACAAAATTCAAAGGGCTAGAGAACCAGGCTACGGGGCGGAACGGGAAAAATCCAAGCCGATATGAGAATTCAATGAAAAAAGCAATATAGTGCAGTTCTTCGTTCGCGAGTATCTTTATTCCTGGCTGAATACGGTGTAATTGAAAATTTGGATTTTGTATGGACGGAGCGAAATTTTGGTTATGCATTAGGTGGTCCTGGATGGTATGTCTAGCGCCCAGTTTTGGAGGTCTGACGTTGTCTTGCCTCCAAGATAGAATAATAAGTACCTTCGTCTCGTATAGGTATACCGAAGCATTTGTGTGCGATATGACGTCTAATTTGTACAGCGGAAGAGGAGTATGCGCTATGTCTCTTTCGCTTGGCCATAAAGTGTATTGGTCCGATGATGCCATTCCAATCTGATGAAGGCAGCCATTTAATTGCGTTATTTCTGTTTATATCTCAGCCTATTTATTTGGGAAGCACTGGTAGGGCGAATAATGGATGTTTTCGTTATTAGTAAGCGTCACCGTGCCGGTGGCCTGGGTGATCGGATGGTAACGTTTCCATAACTTTTGGCGAGCCATGTCACAGCGAGTGGGGGTCGTTCTGTATTTTCGGATACTGGGATTGTCTCTTCCGTTCCTTCGTTACCCTCTTACGCAGTTACTTTCGCTTCGCTGTCCAGCTCTGGAATAGAATATCTTACTAAAGAGTGAGATGGCTACGTAATTCATGAACAGAGAAGCGGGCCGTTATGACTAAGAATATATAAGTATAATAGACAGGATGGAATAGCGGACATAGAGTAGACATTATACGAAGATGATAAACACGTGAGTTTTAGTAAATGATGGTAATGAATGTTGTTGTTTAGGTCTGGAGGAGTCAATCAAGTTGTTGAACTCGACAAGGGTTAGCCGACGGAAACGCGACGTGTTTCATGTTTTAGGTTTTCTGATTTTATTAGTGCGGTATAAGAAATGCAGTGTATTTCCATCGGGGAAAATATGGGGCGAAAATGCTAGACGGTGATTGGTCAAAAACAGGAAACGCAATGCATTTCTGATGATAATTCTTGAGTAGGGCTACAGTGGGAAGGATCAAAATGGTTGTTTCAGCTCCCTCTAGGGTGGCTCCGACCATGAATACCAATGTCTTCCCCGAACCCGTTGCGAGAACGACGATAACCTGTTCAGGTGCACGTGGACCCATGGTCGCCAGCATGGCATCCCGCTGACCAGGGTGACGCAATTGTAGTTCTGGGTCGTTATGCAACCTACGAGCGGCCGCGGTGATTCCATCTTCTTTGGCAGCCAGTCTTGCACGAAACCGCAGGCTGAGTAGTTCCTCCATAGGTGATTGAGACTCCATCACCATATATTGTCTTCGAATCGGCTGTAGTCTTTCGAGGTGGCCTATGTGTGGGCGTTGCTCAATACCAAGTGTAGGGTATGCCCGCAGAGGCAAAGCATATTCAAGAAAGATAAGTCGCAGGAAATATACCAACCCGGAGAGGTTAGATGTGTAGGACCTTGCTGGTAAAAAGGCACTGCCGCCTTCTGATGACGAGAAGCCTAAGATGCCACTGAAGTAGACTAGTGCTGTTGTTTGTGGTTGGCCGTTGCTTACCGGCTGGCTAGCAAGTGCTAGAGTCAGACCAAATATTAGCTCAACTAGCTCTTCCGGAGATCCTTGCGTGGCAGTGTTTCCCTCTAGGGCATCTGGATCATCATACTCTTCATCTTCGGCCACTTTTTCTATGTCTTTTAACCACATAGTGAATCCTTTATCCCCCTTTTGCTCCTCTTCTGCGTCCTCGTCTTCGTCGTCTTCTTGCTCCTCGTCGTCATCGTCCTCATCCTCTTCATCCTGCATATAGCTATCTTCCTCCACATCTTGGGAATGGTTATCATCATCACCGACCTTATCTGCCAAGTCGTCTTCTTCTCTTATAACGGCCTGGGCAGATGTAGTCGGATATCTAGACCTGCATGCAAGCTCCTCTAGAGCAGTCAAGTTTTCGAAAGCCTCATGACTCCATATCTAAGAACTGCAGTTGCTTTCTGCTGAGCGCTAGGCCTGTAATCTGTAGCCGCTTGTTGGATGGCAGACGATAGGTGCGTAGCAGCATTGCCAGACATCGCTTGAGTAGCAGCCGGTATTTGCGTGATGGCGACGCTTGTACAAGTGTAAAGGGCTTGCTGTATATAGACGACATTCGAGTGCTTCGGAGCCAACAAAGAATATATCGGCTTGTATTAGTTGCCGTTTCCTGGCACCGGTCCATCATGACATCAACTAGACGCATGATGCAGGCAATTTTGTCTTCATCTTCGGATGAGCTAATGATATCGCCTTGAACCCCACAGACCTTCCCGCATCCGATGAAATGCTCCTGCCCGCCTGGTGATGTAAAGGCCCTGCTCAGAGCCGTGAGCACTTCGCGGCGACCTCTATTATTGTATGTTTTGTCTCATCCGGTTCGGCCCAGCCATGGCGTCTGCAACGCAAATGCTGTCGTCGTTGTTCTCTCGTCGGCTTCCTCCACTGCCGCCGCGGCGCTGAACAGTTGCCTTCGGTCAAGCTCGCAGAATACAACACCGCGAAAGTGAGCCTCCGTCGCAGGACTGTCTACTTGCCGGATCATGCTGGCACCGCGTTTGATGATCCAGTACTTCCTTGTCGAGCCGGTTGTCCATGTCTGCAGATACACGCATTCAAATTGCTCTTCGACATCGCGACGACGACGGCGGCGATGGAGAGGGCCATGTGCGGTGGCCGTAGACCTGCAATTGTTTGGTGGCTTGGACTCGTGGCGCCTCATCAACGGAAAACTGATGCTGCGGAATTGGCAATGGATGCAGGCAAAGCCTTCATAAACACGCAGTTTGTCATGCTCAGTTGATCCATCAGCTCGGGGCGGCGCATTATCTGGGTCAATAGGTTTAGGAGATAAAGATTTTAGAAGCCGGCTTAGACCTTTTCTTGCTTTGGTAGGGACGTTGTGCTTATCGCGTAGATATGTTATTACACGCGCTGGGCAGTTTGATGATGCGAATTTGCATCCCTCCTATGTGCAAATTAAAAGACAGGCAGCAGTGTCGTAGAATAAATCAAGGCTTTCCAGGAGCGGTATATTATTGTTGGTCATTTTAAGAAGGCATAAGTAGTACGCTAAGATCGTCGGGTGCTAATCTTGAGGGATTCTGCCGTCCTTTGATCTGTCTGGCAGGAGTAGTACGAGGAGGGAGAGATAAGATGTGCAGATGGAGGAAATCAAAACGGCGGCTAATAGGCAGACGGGTACCTGTCCTTTTAAAATTAGATGGGTCCCATCCTAGTTTCCATCTTTAGTATAATTTTTTCCGCTATCGGATTACCTTATGCCTTTTTGTTCTACTGCCTTAAGTAGTTTAATAAGTTCTATTTACTAGCTATTTTAATAAACTACTGACTTAAGGTGAAATAGATATAATATATTTAAGTTCCAAATTTACTCCAAATTCTACTAGAGCTAGAGCTGTACCACAATACAGCTTTCTTCCTCTTCCATGGCCGAGTACAAGGCTTCTTATTCATCGATATCCTGCTAGGCTATTTCCCAAAGCTCACCGATGTCTCTTCTGCTTGTAAACAGTCGCCCGTTCTCGGTCTCTCGAACTATTTATGCTTCGATGCAATCATGTTCTGCTTTATCTCAGTCTGAATAAGCCACCATCTCTTCTTTGGTCCAGTCTCTTAGACTCATTGAGGTTACACAGCACCTCCCCATTTGTTTATAATCAAGACACCAGCTGTAGATTGCTTTTGGATATACTAAAGGCAGGCCCATTACTTTTCTATACTGGCGGTTACCTGGTGAGGTTCCCGGTGGCTGGACCTTATGCCAATCAGCTCTTGACGTGCCATATCTCTGGTGGATTGCTCGTGCATCATCATCGTACCTCAGCCGCGTCGTTGAATCTGGAACTGGATCTTGCAAGTGTAAGGGTGATGATACTGGCGGTCCGATAGCGGAGAAAACTATACTACATATGGAAATTGGGACGGGACCCGTCTAATTTTAGAAGGACGGGTACCTGTCCGCCTATTGACCGCCAATCAAAACATCAGTGTGTGCACGGGCCAGATTGTTGTAATTTGACGAATTATTAAAGGCAGCCTACAGTAGGGTGACTACAACGAGACAGTTTGTATCGGCGCTGACTTCAGCCCATCGTGCTATGTCCCTGTCAGTGACCAGTCACGCGGAAATCCAGGGTTCGGAAGCATTGCTTGTTTCGTTCAAGTCAAGTTCAAGTTCGACACCAAATGGCGAACTTGTGCTCTCACGAATCACCACGTCGTCAGATCTGCTTTCAATGGATTTGGACTTCAACGCAATGGTAAAGCTGTCATCTTAGTATATCCACCAGTTGGCAGTGACCTGTGGAACGCTGATTACTACGGCTACAACTCTTTATGCTCGAAGCTCAAGCACGCTGTCGCTGCATTCGAATCTCCATCTCGAACAAAGCACAACTTTACGATTGCTGTTCTCGACGAAGGCACCGCTTATCAACAGCAGCTAGTCAGCCAGAAGGAAAAGGCCCTGAAAACTGCCAAGTTCAAACAGCCAGCGAGAGAAGCCCTTCGAGGCTTGAAGGCTCATTTAGCTGATTTGGAAGCCGAGAAGCTCCGTCAAGTCGCCTTCTTTGATCAAAACAAGCAGATTTTGGGCAAACTCATTGCGTCTTCTGGATTCCGACGCTCCGTTGAACGAAGAAAGATGGACTGGGCATTGATCGAGCTCGACCAATCTCGACCATGGAGCAACACTTTGCCAGACCTTGACGCCTGGAAAAAGAATTACCCTCAAGTAGCAGCGCACCCTGACAACATCTATGGCATTCCGATGCAACCCAAGGACCCATAGCGCTCAATTGAGAACCCATTCTTCGTCGGCAACATCTTCAAAGTGGGCACCACCACTGGACCGACATGTGGCAAGTATGAGTGGGAGAGACAGACTGTTGTGATGGACTACGACGCCCATCTCGGTGACGACCGTCTTGTAACCAAGAAGCAGGTATTTGGGCGAAGAGACGACATCGATAAGCCTTACCGCAAGCTGTGCGACCATGGAGATTCGGGCTCAGCTCTGTTCGATGAGGATGGTGGAATCGTTGGCTTGTTGTTTAGGGGCCACAAGCACGTCGACTCCTGTGATCGCGGATATGGGTTTGCGACACCCATTGAACATGTTTTTGCCGACATCAAGAACTTTACAGGCATCACAAACATTCGAATTGCGGAATGATCAAGCTTTTCAATTCACGAAAAATAATTGTTTTATGGCACGCGGTTTTTGCATTATTCTTTCTCCGAGGCAACGATACTGGAATTGCTCGTGGGCGTTGGTATGGACTATGGACTTGCTTTTTACGGACAAGGTAGGCGATGGACTTGGGCATGGCTCTGGAGTAGCTTTGGAATTGCTAGTTAAAATTGCCATGGAATTGCTATGGAATCATCAGTTGCAGTTACTGCGGGCTTACTTTAAGGAATTACTGCTTTGATTGCTCTTTATTTTTACCCACATGAGTGACCCTTGAGTCAGAAATTTCCTCTTTAAAAGAGTGTATGTTGTATGGCAATCTAGATTGTGCGTCTTATTCCCCCACGACTTGCGTCTGTTTAAACCCATGAAATCCTTAAGGCCATGAGAATATGAAGATGACAGCATTGCCAGATAATACAAAAACAATCATCTCCCAGGTCTTTGGCATTTCAACCAAACGCGACAATAACCCTGCGTTTGATCTGCCCGCCGTCTGTCCAAGGGAGGCCAGAAACTTAAAAGACTCTCAATGGTGCCCCTCGCCACAGAAGTTCTTATCCCCGCCTACTTCGTGATACCCAACAGAGTTCTTTGGAAAGTGAGCTTGAGCCTATCAGCAGTTATCCGGACTTGGCTTGTATAGCTAGAATAAAACATCAATCTCTCGAGAATACCTAAACTATAGGGTCGAGGTAATAGTGGCCAGCCCGGCAGAAACAAGGGTCAAGGGCATCCTTAAGATAGTCAAGATCGCGTCAGCTCAGTGATTAAACAGCCATGAAATTCCGTAGCTAAATACTTATGATATATCCTCTTATATAGGATTGTTCAGTTCAGACACTAGCTATCTGATTTGAGAAGTCAGACCAAGGTAACGGAAAGCCTCTTCCTTTCCCATTTAGCCTTAATCTTAGCATCGGCCTTGGGGCACAGAACCTCTAGAATTTGCATGTCAGCTTCAAATCTTGGAAAAGGCGGAAATCGTATGTAGACTTACTCAATGTACCAGCCCTCAAACCACGACTTGCCTCCTTTAGGACAGTTTTGGAGAAGGTGATAAAGCATTCCCTCGCACGTAGACGGCTCGAGAGAAGCGCCGCTGCCAAAGTCGTTGCGCCCCATCCACCGGATCGTGTGAAGGCCAATCGGGGTGTTAAAGCAGCCATATTTTTCCTGACCAGGCTGGTAGCCGTAGCTACCATCACTATTGTCCTTCCCATCACACCACTGCTTCACGGAATCCCAAGCAGCTTGGTAATTTCCACCCCAGTCCCAACCATCATTGAAGCACTGAAGCTTCGTGGCAGGTTTATACCCCTGGGGACGTACACAGACATTGGAATTGGCCCAGAGCCCGTCACAGCCGTTGGTAATTGACGTGTGCCACTCTTCCAATCTGCTAGGCGCGATGCCGTATTTGGCAGCGATCCAGGCGCAGTTCTGGCCCTTTTCAACGTAATGGAACTTCTCACAGTTCTTGATCATACCGGGTTGAGTGGGTGAAGGGGTAACAATGCCATTTCCGGGGCTGGTGGGTGACGCGTTGGTTGTAGTGGTGGGTTTTGGGCGGACGTAACCGATCGTCTGCCAGCACAACCAAGTGCCGGCTACCATTTTTCTGCATTCCGGACCAACAGCTGGATTCCACTTCAGGATATCCTCTAGAGGTATAGAATGATATTCAGCAATGTAATCGCATGTGTCCCCCTTTTGTACTTTGTAGAAGTGGCTACAATTATCGACCATCCCGGTCTGAATGGGCGAGGGGGTCGAGATTCCATTTCCGGTAGTTGTAGCTGTAGGCGACGGAGCAGGTGTGCCCCCACCAATGACTCCAATGCATACATAAACATTGGCCCAAATGCCTGTACAGTCGGATTTAACTCCAGGGTTCCATTTCTTAATATCATCCCCAGACACGCCAAATTCGGCGGCGATGTCGTTACACAGCTGGCCTTTCTCCACCTTATGAAACCTGTTGCAATTGTCAACCATCCCAGACTGAATGGGAGAAGGTGTCACAACGGCAGTGGGGTCGGGGGTAGTTGGCAGCGGCTGAGTGGTCGTTGATGGAGGGGCGGCTGGGCCTTCGATGCAATATGAACGGCCAGTAATGTAATTATTACAATCTTCTGTCAAGGATGGGTTCTGTATTTATGATTTATTAATACATATGAAAGGCCTTTTGCCGAGAAGCGACACTTACCCATCGCAGCCAGTCTTGGAGACTGATCTTAAAAGCTTTCGGCGTGTCCTTGCAAGAGAGCGAGCCATCATTGTCCCACCAGAATTGGCATTCTGGATCTGGATCGTGTGGCATGTTAGGATCAATGTCCATTAATTCGACTTTGTTGGTATCCGTTGGCACTGGGTGCGACGATACGGTTGTACTGGTGTTGGTGTACCGGATAACACCAGCGGCAGTACTGTATGGCACAGCTTGAGCATTCTGTACCGCCAGGAGCACCGCGGCTAACTTGATAATGCTTGGGAGGAAGTTATAAAAGCCCATGGTGCTGACCAATTGAGCTTTAAGTATTGGGATGATTGCAGAGGTGGTTGTTGCATGGAAAGTGCTGTTTCGTGGCCTGGGCATCGTTAAGCTTTATAAACGAAGATTTCCCCGAGGGTAAGTGAGTGAGCGTTGTTTTAGTAATACACCTATTGCACATTCCTCCTTAAGAACCCTGCCGGCGACCGCGCCGCCTCTGCGTGATTAATCCAAATTCGGTTATTTGAGTCATATATCATTGTAGTGATAGATGGTACTTGTTGCATAGGGTGAGCAATGTGCAAAAGTTCATTTACATCACAGACCTAAGACAATTATTAAAGTACCTCGCAACGTTCATCCCGTATCGATTGTCAAAGATTCAATCATAGGACTCGAATTCCTTGAGTAGAGAGCGCGAGGCTCCAACTTATCACCTGGTTAAAGAGCCTTGTGACTGTTCGGATCCACCTTTGTCAAGACCCTTGATAAGAATCCCCCAATGGGAGTATATGTCGCCTAAGCCTTACCCTAGGGCAGCTGAACTCGATGCTGCTCCAGTCAACCATGCTGAGGTGAGATACCTAGTTTGGAAGGTCTGTTTTCCGATCCTCTCCACACTAAATGCTTGAGGCTCTGCGGAGTTCGTATTACGAGTATTACCCACGTGCTTAATTCGTGAAAACTGCCTAATTGAGAATCTGTACCGCAAAAGCTTCATCTCCAGCGTAATTTGGAGTCTGACTCAGCTCGTCTATGTAGCTTAATCGAGACTATGTTTTAAGACATATGGTGCGCTCTTTTTGCGAGTGATCCCGCTCCATTAACCTCGAAAATAATACCCAAGTTAAGCAAATCGTTGCAATCATTGCTTGAGATGCAGGGCAAGTATCACCCCACTTCTCGCATAAACGAACGTTTCGGGTAAGGCTGACCAACTTCTTTTGCTAGGGACAATAAAATTGCTCCATTCGTCAAGGTTGATCTTTCATTTGTAGCGCAAAATGCGCCCTGGCATATGCAGTCAGCTTCACTGTTTCATTGCGGCTGAGCTCAGGGTCGGTCCTATCAGGATCATTCCACCGTTATGTTTCTGTATCTCGCGCTCTGCAGATAATACAGCATGGACAAAGGTTCTCGCTAGGCTGAATTCAGGTGTCACAGCAGACAGAAAAAGTTCTCAAAATCGATCACCAGGTTCCAAAGACTGTTTGTAATATATTACGCATTCTTTTAAAGGAGGTTATTGCCCCCTAGCAGTGGCCTGTCTATCCTGTTTCTTAACATTCTCGCATAATACTTTACTTTGCAAACAAATATACTTCTGATTCTATTCTCGCTAGTTCCTGGCAATTTCAATGATGCTGTGGCCGTTTCGCGGCTCTCTGCCGAAGCTGCTGCTATTTTCAGCTTCAGCCTCTGCCTTGACTTCTTTGGATCAGATTGAGCAAAACGCTTTGCCATGCCCTGTTGCTTGTCAAGACAGAGGACCTAGCGACTGGGCTCTTTACCCGAGGGCTGATAAGCTTGCTGTTTGTCCGGAGCCTATGCTGCTGGGCTTTGGCCTCAACACCGCGTTCCAAGACGGGGGAACAGGAAACCCAGTTTATGCGTGTACACTGGGCAATGACAAAACAAAGACCAATTTTCTTACTGAGCAGGGGTTTGTGGACCCTGATGCCATGGGAAAAACGAACTTTGATACTGTTAGTCGCCGAGCTGCTGGAGACAACAGTACTTGTGGCAGTGGTCCTTCAAAAAGGCTAGAGACTCGCATATCCCTTTCATCATGGAATAGTGAACTTGCGCCTATCAGCAATCATCCAGGAGCAGACACCGTCGTCGCGACAAAGAAGCTGCAGGCATACCTTGAACGATCCCGATCGGACTGTAGCAAGACTATACTGTTTGCCTATTTTCGAGGTACACTTGTTGGTCTCTATTCGGGATCTCAAGTTGACCGGCGCAAGACGTTGGAATCTCTGACCCCAACCCTCAATGATGCGGTTCAAGGTGGCTCCAACACTCGTTTTGCTATTGAAGCCTGTGACAAGCGCCCTGCCAGTGGTGTGTTTGGCATGGTGACTGACCCTACCGGTGACTTTGCCGCAGTTCAGGCTGTAGTAAAGTCTTGGAATCAAGGCAAATGTGTTGCTGGCTCCCACGACAGCAAAATCAACAAGCCTGATCGAGGCTCTGCCTGGGGATATGCAATAGCACCCAGTACTCGACGAACCTCTCCAAGCCGCAAGGCAAAGGTCCAAGCAAATGGAGTCTGCGCAAGCTACGAGACTATAATGGGAGACATCTGCGACACAATTGCTGCGGCTCATGACATTTCAGTCGACGATCTTGAGAAATGGAACACAAAGACTTGGGGTTGGGATGGTTGCGGCAACTTGAACCCATTCGTGAGAATTTGTGTCAGCGCAGGAAATCCGCCCCTGCCTGCTTCAGTATGGAATGCCGAGTGCGGACCGACTAGGAACGACACTGAGCCTCCAGGAGAAGGTGAAGACTTGTCATCTTTGAACCCGTGTCCCCTCAATGTATGCTGTAATAGATGGGGTATGTGTGGATTGGTCAGTATTCCTCAGTCCAAGTGTTTGGTATTGACGACACTAATGAATGATTACATATAGACAGATGAGTTTTGCCTCAAGTCAAAATCCAATCCAGGCACAGGTCAGCCAGGAGAGGCTGGCTGTATCTCCAATTGTGAGCGGACACTAACAAACAACAACAAAGCCCCTGAAAAGTTCCGTAAGATTGGTTACTTTGAGGCATGGAACTACGACCGGCCTTGCCTCCATATGCATGTCTTGGATATCGACAAGTCATACTCACACATTCACTTTTCATTTGCTGAAATCTCGCACAATCTAGACGTTGTTATTCCCGAAAACGTCCAAGAGCAATTCCATTCCTTCATCGAGACAACCGACATTTCGGCCAAGAAGATTCTTGCATTTGGAGGGTGGGCGTTTTCTAATGAGGGGACTGGCACAGGTCTCTTTCGCAAGGCTGTTTCCCCTAGTAATCGACAGGCGTTTGCAAGCCGTGTTGTGCAATTTGCCACTGAAAATGACTTGGATGGCGTCGACTTCGACTGGGAATATCCGGGTGCCACAGATATTCCCGGATCTGACCCGGGACAGAAGGACGACGGTGAGAACTATTATCAGTTCCTCAAGCTTGTGCGAGAGAAGCTTCCCAAAGACAAATCGCTGTCTATCGCAGCCCCAGCCTCGTTCTGGTATCTCAAGAGCTTCCCAATCAAAAAGATGATCAGTCTTCTAGATTATGTTATCTACATGACATATGACCTGCATGGTATGATCACCGAATTTCCCTTCTTAACCTCTTACATGCATTATTTCTCTAACCGACCTCTTATAGGACAATGGGACGTTGGTAGTAAGTGGGTGAGTCCAGGCTGCCCAGCTGGAAACTGTCTTCGTTCTCACGTCAACTCCACCGAAACAATGGATGCCCTCATCATGATCACGCGAGCTGGAGTCGAGTCCCACAAGGTTGTTGTTGGTGTCAGCAGCTACGGACGTTCATTCAAAATGTCCAGCTCTACTTGTCGCGGCCCTCAGTGTACGGCTCCTTCATTTCTATAATACCTTTCTTCTTAAAGCTAATGCGTTGTTCAAGGTACATTTCTGGGAGGCAGAAACGACTCCAAAGCAAAGAAAGGTCGCTGTACTAACACTGCCGGATACATATCCGACTTTGAAATCAACGAAATCATTACTAAGGGAGGTGCTATCAAGAAATGGTATGATGAGGCGACTGACTCAGACTATCTCGTCTACGATGGAGACGAATGGGTCGCCTACATGTCGAAGGTGACCAAATCTCGTCGTATGAGAGACTACATGAAGCTCAACTTTGGCGGAACGACGGACTGGGCTATCGACCTTCAGGGCGATCATGATAAGCACTATACGTCAGGTCGGCCAGTTTTCCTCGATCCCAAAGTGTGGGAAACTCCATCGGCAACTTGTGAGGCTCCTTGCATATTGGTCTTCCCACCCAGTAAGCTCCCAGAAGCAACGACCATCAAACTCAACAAATACACAACCTCACTTGAGTACGGAGCCAACGGAAAAACCACCATCAGCGGCAAAGAGACTACAGCATTTGTCACCAAGACTACCACCATCACCGTTGATGTCCCGATGTTTGTCACCAGCAGCATGATGTACTCCAACGTCAACATCACCCAAGGCCAGAGGCCTACGGACCTGGTCGTGAGGCCCAGCATCAAGCTACCACATATCCCTGTTCAGGTCCCAGATGGTGAGGGAGGTACAACAACTCGTACCTTGACACTACCTCCGTGGCCATTCTCTGCACAGAATATAGGGGGATCCAGCAATCATTCACAGCCTTCAAGAACTTCAACATTTGATTGGGGTGAAGTGGAAACACCGCAACCACCGTGGATAGATGCAGAAGAAACGCCAGACGTAGGTTTCACTTACCCTCATATGTACATCTTAGGTTCAAACCACCTTGAGCCGTGGAGCACTTACTTACACATGTATAGGAAACCATATCAGGGCTACCTGTGTACACGCAATGGCCGCCTGAGTTTAGGATCGAGCCTATTAAAGAGGAAATCAAGGAGCCAACACCTGACGATGATGGTTTTAAAACGCCATGCGAACTGTGGTTCTTTCAGGTGAGTGTCTAAGCCCAAACCTTGATGTATACTCATGTCGTCTGTTATAGTTATGTTTCCCGGGATTCAAGAGTCTGAAGTGGAAAATCAGTCCCGGCATTCTTCCACCGTAAGTCGTCATCTTTAGGGAAGTCCTGAATATATTCAAAGTCTCTGATCTAACACCAAGATGCACACAGAGGTCCTCCACCACCGTCGTTCTTGAAAAATCTACCTGTACCTGGAATTATACATCCACCTAGATATCCTCCTTGGCCCCGCATCACGTAAGTCCTGCCTCGTGCCGCTGCAAGGTAAAGGTACGCAGCTGACCAGACCAAGTGTTGGTCTAGACAGAAAGCCCACGTACTCCCCAAAGCCCGAGTGCGAGACGGACTCAGCTTCACTTTGCTGGACGACTACAACACTTTCTCCGACCGTCATCGGCCCAGTTACATCTACAGTCACCAACTCAGACACCGACTGCAAAACGATTTACGGTTGCAGTCTAACGGACTGGGAAACCGAGTTGACAAAGGCGAAACCTTGCACTCGGCCAACAGCTGCTCCGAAGCGCCACTTGATCAGAGATCTTGCAAAGCGAAAGGGTCCGGTACCACATACTGGGTGCTACGAAGACACTGTTGTGATACCATATGATTTGCACCAAGATGGAACCTCGCTGTCATCAATGCTCGATTCAGACGGAATAGCATACAAGACTGTCATTACCAGGGATGCAGATGACACGAAGGATCTCTACGTATACTGGTGGATACCTAATATGAGCGAGGCCACAAGACACAAGATAAACTCAGAGGTGTGTTTATACTACCATTCTGCGCCATGTGATTGCTAATTAATAATTCATCACACAGCTCCATGGCATTTTCAGAATTTTCAAGATTCCTCGGCCTTCTGAAGAACAAACCCCAGGTGAAGCGAAGTCGAGAAACATTAAAAACGACAAGAGTCTCCTGTCTGCACGCCAAGGTGGTCAAGATCTCACAGTCCCAAGAAGGTCCAAGTCTTGGGCACCCTCACAAATTACTCTCCCTAAAGACAAAACTTGGAAAGACCCGAACGGCATCGAATACGACCCTTTCCAAACTGACCCTTATCTGATCTCCTCTGAGTCTGAGCTGGGCTCAGGCCAATTTGTCTATGTCGTCGGGGAAGAGGACATCAATACAGATCATGAAGTGAGTGTCTATAGCAGTACTGATTCAGAGGTAAACTATATTGGCATATACCAGGAGTTCAGGGGCGCGGATATAGAGTACCTCGACGTGCCCATATACCACGAACTACCCGAAAAAGGCACGTTAGACGCCGTGCACGGGAGTGCAGTGGCCGCAATGGTAGTTGGTCGCACCATGGGTATGAGCCCTAAGAGCACTCTGGTCATGGCGAATATACCGTGGCATGAGAGAAGAACCCGTCCTATGCTTTTAAGTGCCTGGGCTGCCACACTCAACGACATCGTGAAGCAGAAACGCCGGGGGGACGCTGTCGTCAGTAGCAGCGTATTGTTTACCAAGGGTACCGATGTCGCATATCTGGGGATACTATGTAAGAATACCTTGCCCTTCCTCCTCCAACAGGCTACTGGATATTATCCCAAGTAGATGCCATGATGCGCTAACGTTGTGATTAAATTACTCAGACCAAATTATTATTGAGCTTGGTAAGACCCAGACTGTCGTCGTGACGGCTGCTGGTAACGGGGGAACTGAAGAGGACCCCAGTCGTATCATTGATGAATGGCCACCATCGTTTGGTGCAGATTCTGGGCCAGTCGGCGGCCCTCCTGCTATTGACGATTTGATAGTCGTAGGCGCCACAAACGAACGAGGATGGCTGTCTCCTATCAGCAAAGAGAATTTCTTCATGGACATCATCTATGCTCCTGGTGATGGAGTACTTATACCTGACGGTTCGGGCACAGCCACAAAGACGAGACGTGGTACCTCATTTTGTGAGTACAGCCTAGGCCCTCTCTCCCTAGTGACAGGTCGATTTCTAACTATAACTGCAAAGCCGCCCCGCTTGTTGCTGCCTTGGTTGCCTATTTCCGATCTCTTCCAAACAAGTCATATCAAGAGCAGCTTAGACAACCAGCTACTGTCAAAAGATTGATCAAGGGTCTGAGTCGCCCTTTTGCGAGATGGGAGTCGAATCGTGTAGAGGGGCCTGATGATGATCTGTCAATGCACGTTGTCTGGAACGGTCATTCTGGTGGCGAAAGCTGCTTGATGGGCAAGTCGCCTCCTCCTGATGGCTGTCCTGAGCTCCCCCCAGACCTGAGTACATTACCAGATAGCCCTAGCAGCTCAGGAGGCTCTCCCAAGAGAATCACATGGAGATCAGAGCCTGATGGGCCAAAGTGCAGCGCAAACAGTCTCGTCAGAAGACTCTTTGAGCGGGCTGAGGCGACTTGTGGTGGAAAGCTTTGTAGCGGATACTATTGTCGGCCCAATCCGCCTGGACCACCGCCTGACTTTCGTGACCCCAAGGACCCCAACCGCAATGGAAATGACCCCCAAGGAGGAGTCAAGCCGCCCACTTCCACCACTACCACAACGACGTCAAAGCCAGAGCCAACCACGTCAAGGCCTCAGCCAACAGGGTCAGGATCACCGGATGACAGGTTTGGACTCCGGTTCATGGACAAGGTACGCCTTATGCAGTTCTCTCGTGAGTGGGATGACTAACCATCGACGGTAGAATTGTGGTGAATCTGTGGCTGCAGATGAGTACGGAAAGACGCAGAGAGGATGCACAAGTATTGCTTCAACCTCCGTTTACAAAGTCTCCGGCTTTACAAAGAGCTCTTACAAGGCGTGCTTCTATTACAGAGACAATTGTGAAGCATCAAGTAGCAGCGACTACTCCATGCTTTCTGGTGGTTCCGGAATACCTTCAAGCGGTGGATGTGTTGGATTCAGCAACAAAGCTATCAAGGCTTATCGAGTCACTACAGGCGACTGTAGCGGGGATGCTGAAGAAGCATGGGACTTGACATTCTCAAAGGTGAGTCAGGTTGCTTTACTCTGTGTCTGGTACTACAATACCTTACGAGTCTTGGTACTAATAGCGAGAAACGCAGGACTGCAAAGGCTCTCTTGGGAAGGCAAGCGGATATGGTGAGACTGCATGTAGCAACAATATTCCCGAGGGTGTGAACAGTGTCAATGGCAATATTCCTTCCAGAAAGAAAAATTGGAAGGCATGTCTTTACCTTCATAAGGATTGCAAGACTACAGAAGTTCCTCCTGGCAACGAGCTCTTTGCACTCTGGGATGGGGATGGCTGTGAGTCCTTTAAGAGCAAGAAAGAGTTCAGCTCTTTCTTAGTTACTAATGGTGTTATGTGCCCTCCATATTAGTTAGAGAGACACGCAATAAGGCAGTTAGTATAAGCTCAGAAGTCATCACCTCGCGTTCCTCAGCTTCATCTTACTTAGTTCCATGACATTTTCAAAGCCCTGTTTGAGAATCAACGTGTGCTTGCACTATCCTTTCAAACGCCGTAGAGCTTGTGGAGCTTCAAGGTAATAAGAACTACCTAAGTCTTACCTCAACTTATGTATGAGTGAGATATTTCTTAGCAAATATTAGGCCCACAAGCCTTACGGTGCCTGGAGATATGGAGTGCCGAACACGTGATTTACTTGTAGATTCAGCTGCCTAGAGGTTCAACCAACCCATCGCTGTATGTCCTAAATAAGGCCAAAGGGGGCTTGACAAATAGCATTCACTCTCTCATTAGGCTGCTGCTGTCATCCGCCTGTCTCAAGTCCGGGCCAATAGCCAAGGCCATCAAGTAGCCTTATCAGGCCAAGGCTCTTTATAAAGACACAGCCTGCCACATCATGGAGTAAAGATGAGGGTAGAATGAATAGACATTGTCTTTATGGAAATATAAGTACTAGCTGAAGAGAAGATAATAAACCCATGTTGTATGGGTAGACGGATTCAGGTACATGGTTTGTGAACTCGATAACCCTCACATGTAATACAACAAGATGTACTGGAGTGCAAGGGCCATCTCGTATATAAGGGTAGAGGTCAGGAACTTAAAACATTCTCAATGGTGCCCCTCTCCACAGAAGTTCTTATCTGCGCCGACTTCGTGATATCCAACAGAATTCTTTTGTTTTGCAAATGTGTCCTCGCTCAAGCCAGGCTTGAACGAGCCACACTCGTCGCTGATCTGATGGGAAATGATATTCCGGACTCTGTCGCCGTAACAAGTCTGGGGCGCCCCGAATACCCCCCAAGGAGGGGTTGAGTTGATGAAGGTGACATAGTTGCAGTAAAATGCTGCCACGTTGCCCCTGACAGAATAGATGTGGTGGCTGGAATCGACTTTCAGACCACCGCCACACTGGTTGGTTGACCAAGTCTTGGACTGCGTCGATTGTCGACTGACGGTCCATTTCCCTGTTATCTCCACAGGTAATGAATCGTATTCCTGTGCCTTCTTGTCTCCGTTCAAGACCGGAAACGTCGTTGTCAGCCGAGAGCTGGTCAACGCGAGGCTCATTCTTGGGCTTGTCGGTGTTGTCGAGCTGGGTGTGGTGAGCGACACCATCTTCGTCAATGAAGACCGAGTAGACGCTGGGCTGAACGTTCTTTGGGACGGTGAAACTAGTCTCGTTCGAGGCTCTGGCGACAGAGAATTGCTTTGAGAGTTGTGGTGTCGCGAGGCCAGTGACAGTAGAGGCATAGACGGCCGCAGCCATGAGGATGGAGGAAGTATGCATGGTGCAGAGTATTGAGCAAGTGAGATAAAACGAGGGAGTGGGTATTATAGAGGACGGCGGATGATTGCTTTACTTGGTAACTGGTGATTCAAAGCTGTGCCTTGAGATAGAGGAAAGAGTGAGAGAAGGCCAGCTCTCTATAGAAAACATACGTCCAGAGTCGTATGTCAAGCTTCGCACCGCCCACCTTGGCTAGACTGACTCTTGACCACTTAGGACCACCTACACGAGGAGCATCATGAGCCTCGTTTACCCCCTTGACCCTTCGACGTCCTTTCAATATGTCCAAGCTAGAATCTGCCGAGCTGTCTTATTACACAATCCATGTTGCCTCGGTTTGTCCTCGCGCTGATAGGGCCTAGCTGTTTGCCAAGTCAGTCTAGACTATAAGATTGCTCTGATTAAATAAGAGATAGAAGTAAGGTTGTATTGTGCTAGTTCAGAAGCGGATATATTATGACTTAGAATCCACTTGTTGCAAGGGCCGGCCCGTTTATTTTAGTTTCCTTCAGAATTTTAGTCCGAGCGCCAGCCTTACCTATCAATCTTACCGGTTAGACTACTAGGTTATTGGCTGACCTCGTGTCCCAGTGTCTTGGCTCCAACGATTAATATTTCTTGGCCAGAAAAGATCCCCAAAAAGGGCATAAAAATCGAGACTACACAGTCACCGTAGTCACCACTGCCACATGAGCCTCTACAGAACAACTGCCGGTATACTCGAGCTGTTATAACACGACTGCTCTTCCTGTAATCTTTTGTAGTTCACTCCGCCTCTCCAATGACAGCTGTTTAACACAGCTAATGATATATATAAGTATTAACTCGCAGCTAAACCCAAAACCTAACTATTATTTGACTTTAAGAATTAGTAAAATAAAAAAGGCAATATAAGGAAATAGACATTATACCGATTCAGGATTCAATTGCAGGACGCGATAGACGGGCCATGACAACCCATTTCTTCTGAGCTCGAAGCTTCTTGAACCGCTGGGTATGGGCGAGGCGCCAGAGATCATGGATCCCGCAATTGAGCGTTTCATGATCTGCAACATCGTGAGTAATTTCGGTCAATCACTCTGCAGCCGCAAGGGCCTCTGCCTGGGTTTCCTTCAAACTCGCATTGTCTTTCGCTCGCATCTCTCTCATGATATTTTTTTTCACATTGGCCTAGGTTTTGACCCCGAAAGGTTGGCTCATCTGCCGGATGTTAGGTATGAGATAGTCCGGATTAGCAAGGAGGATTGTATACCAGGGTCATTGCTACCTTCCTCGCCAACTTTGCCATCTACCGTACGTTGGTATCTTATATTACGGCAGGCCTCCAGACCTACCTTCGCTCTGAGTGGAGCCAGGCACGAGAATAGCCTCAACTGTGACGCATCGAGGAATATCTGCGCCCTAGGGGTCAGGAAGAGTTTTATCTCCCCTGAGCTTGGTGTTTGATATATATTAGCCCCACATACTTGATGTATAACAAGCAGCCTACCATCGGACTCGATAGACATAACAATATATATTGAAGTGATTCCGTCTATTAGGACGCGGGAGTGGCATGATTACCTATTGTAAGCTACAGCTTTTCCGTTCAGGT
The DNA here is from genome assembly GCA_002234235.1 of Fusarium hostae. Taxonomy (NCBI): domain Eukaryota; kingdom Fungi; phylum Ascomycota; class Sordariomycetes; order Hypocreales; family Nectriaceae; genus Fusarium; species Fusarium hostae. Next base: position 20,471 of record NJCR01001365.1, read on the forward strand.
TGAGATGTACCAGTGAACAACGTTGGAAAGATAATTGTAAGATAGAAGAGAGAAGTAGTACGTCCGATTTGTAATATACACAAGGCTGTGCTTACTTAAAAGGAAGAGATTAGGTAAGAAATGTAAGTGAGAGGAATAGTAAGCCAGAGAAAGGTAGCTGGCTGAGTAGTGTTGAGCGTGTAGGAAGTTTCAGTGCGTCAGTTTATATTACCGGTATAGTTTTTCTTTAGTTAGTGTGCTTAAGGGAAAGAGGATTATAGACTTATATATTAGCATTCTCTTTTCTAATCTCTTACAGAATTGGCATTTATACTATTAATATTATTATCTAGAAGTTATGATAGCATTAACACAGGACTTAGCTCAGGCTACGGTGTCTTGTGGGTAGCTTGCATTGCTATGCAGATATGATATTAGCTACCTTTTTATTTTCTATTACGGTTTGGCCATTGATTGAGCTACGGGCGCCACAACGGTACGCGCCACAAGCTGAACTGGTTATATGAGCTAATGTTAAAAACAAGCATTATTATCAATCTACTAAGGGCGCATTGCTTTAAAACGTCGCCTGCTTGGGTATATATCAATCACTATTTCTATGTTGAAATAGAGATATGCATGTATTTTTCCATTATGATAAGCAAATTCTTTTTCCAGGCATACAGGGTAGATCGCGTGTATTTGCCCTGGCTGCAGTTGCGCGCTAACCCGATGCTGTACTCTTACAAGCCTACAGCCGTGTTGGCCAATTGCCTGTTCGACTCCATGCACTAGCCAGTCCGTAAGCGAGCTGGCTTCATATCTGGCGGTTGATCAAACGTGGCAGGATGTGTTAACGATAATCAGATAGCTATCAAGACACGCCATTCTAGTCCAAGTTGTATTGTTATGTAGGTTTCTCCAGATCAAGCGATTTGGAACACCAGGACATTATCGTGCGTTTGGGATTGCATGCCAGGGTGGAAAAAGCTACCCCTCCATACTGGCGGCAGGCAAACAGTGTCTCTAATCCATTGCAGGGGTACAGAACATCCATTCGAAAGTGGGTACCAATGACGATAGCATTTTACACATCGTGGCGCTGGCAAACATTTGGCAGTTGGCATCATAGCATCTGAGGTGTAAAAAAGCAATAATGGCGTGGAAAATCGCTATGAAGCTCAGCCATTGAAGCTCAGCCATTCTGTCACCCCACTTTCATCCTTTATCTTCACGTTGTTGCTTCTACTCTGAAGGTTTCCATTAAAGCCCTGGTTTCTCTTAGGTCACGATGTTTGTCGAAAATGTGGCCCCAACCACGGACCTAATCCAAGGCGTCACTCGACGTCCCCAGCATACGCGCAATTTAGTTAATGGCTTGCTCGGTACTGGCGGCTAGAAGCCATCCACGTCGTAAGCTTTGAACAGGAAGCGTCGGTCACCCATCAGGTCACTGGACATGCTCCAACCTCGCACCCTTCATCGGCTCAGAGTATTGTTTCAAGCACATGATCAAGTGTCTCCGATGCCCGCCCCAGAATCGCAATTGCTCCGAGAGGCCAACAATACTGGATTCACTGGCTTTCAGCCACATAAGTTCAAACTTGAGCTGCCATCTCTCACGGTGGTGATTGGCTATGATTTCATAGTAAGTATTTCCCTTGCTATAGACCATAAACATACTTATCGGGTTTGATAGAAAGTATCCAGCTGCATGAGTTTAAGAAAGAGAAGTATACTACAGTTCTTGCGGACATAGTGCCTGAGAAAGGTCTCCATAGCCGTGTTGTTCTCGACCTAATAAACTATATCCTGGAGAACAGTGAAAAAGGGTACAAACACAAATACGACTCAATGGAAATATTCAGAGCAAAGCACTAGACCGCGATCTATCAGCAATGCGTCAGAGCAAACGTTCGATATCCTGTGACTCTGCATAACAGGCTACAGCAATATGCTTGGCTGGTGGGCACCCAAGGTGGCACGAACGAATAAACGATTTTATAATATGTGTGGGGTTGAGAAAGCAAGATGTCAGTTTCTTTCGGTCGACCGAGTGATAGAGGATTTGAACAGTAATATTTGCATTACTTGCAATTCAACTTCAAGGGAACATTTATAGCAAAAGGATAGCTATTGCTAAGGATTTAACTATAAAATACAAACTTGAGTAAAGAGCAAGATATAGAAGAAATGGGATGACGTGGCATTTGAAACTACCTATCCTCGGACCTTGAATAAAATGAGATATGGTTTCTCATCGATCTATTCGATGTGCGCATATTACCTTGCTGTATTAATCTATTTCCTGAGAATTGTATAGACAGTGAAAAAGCCAGAGTGGGCCTGCCAATATACATAAAACAGCGTCAATGAGATTGACAGAATAGCTCTATTAGAAAATATACTTTTATTTTAGCATGATGTTATGATGTGAGTTGTCGACCGTCGGCGACTTTTAAAAAGTTGCTATTAATAGCTCAAGGCCAAGTGTTACGATTGGCTACGCGTAGGACACATTCCAATATGCCTCAATAGCCAGCCACCACAACCTTTCCCGCCATTTGATGAGCGAATAAGTTGGCTTTCACGCCGGAAAATTATGTCTATTATTCTCTGGAGATATGGCAAGCGAAGGATGCGAAGGATGTGAAGGATGCAACGGTGAAACCAGATAAGCGAAGGAATAGTTAAACACAATAGCCAACAGCATCTCTAGCAGTGCTCAGACGAGTCCACTGCCATCATATGCCGGCATAGCCTGTGCCCCATTCAACAGTCAGCCGAGCAACGTCCCCACTCGCTCGCCCATCCTTATTCACCAACACCTTTTTCTATACTATAGACACCCCATGAGTCAATAAAGAGGAAAAAAGTAAGGTACAAGGAGGAGAAGTACGTCAAATCATTAGATACAAGGTGCGAACAAGGGATGTCGGCTAGCTGAATAGCTACTGCTTGTTATATACTATCTTACTAAATCAACAATATTTTAGTTTCAGCTTATACAAATTGCTTCACCATTGATTTCACTGCATCACTTAGTCTTCGGCACCAAGTGAGGCAGCTGAAGCTTATTGACATCTGATTACTGGGCCATTAGCTTGTTGTAGAGGCTATTACAATGTTTAAATTACTGTAGATAAGCTGAAAGCTAGAAGACTTATGGATATTGAGTTTAAAAGTAAGATAAAAAAAAATAAAAATAAAAGATTTTAGTCGCCACTAAACTGGGTAGCTGAAGTTTCAAGACCAATGACTGAGTTATTTTTATACTCTCATATATATACGACATATTATTCGTATTGCATGAATTTGAGAATGGCTGAGCGAAATCCTTTAGGATCAGCCGTTCTGACCGAGAGTGCAATCGTGAAACAATGCGCTATTTTCCAAGTACAATAGACCGGTGTTTACATTATGCCTCCACATTAACCACTTGCCGAAGCTACATCCAGACATGGATGGATATATGATGGATACATATTGTACGAGATTCATTGTGTATTACAGTCAAATGCTTGGGTTCGGTTCAGCTATATAAACCTGCCAGATTCCCGCATAACTTGGAAAACATCAACTCACTTTTCCACATTCAAACACTTCAAAGTCCTATTTTCCTTCATCATTTGAACAAGATGCTCGCCAGCAAAAACCTCGCTTGCCTGATTTTGGCCACGCTGGCTACAGCTTCGCCCACCCCAAAGTCTGCGGCTTCACTCGACAAACGGGCTTCAATCAACGATTGCGGTGACTGGTCATTCGAAAATCACTCCTCTGATGCTTCCCCACTTGTTACAGATTGCCAACAGATCGCCACCAATATCGCAGGCGGTGGAACGTGGACTGTTGGTGCTGGAGGTGAACATCATCAATTGCTCCAGTATGGGACCTGCGCCTTTGGTGCTCAAGGGGAGCGAGATATGAACGCCGCGTATATCGGCAACCAGGATATTATCGACGTTATCAATGAATCTATGAAAAGGTTCCAGTGGAATGGCAAGGTTGGCGCCTCTGGTGTTATGGGCTGCCAAAGTCTCCAAGGACTGGTCAGTGGGACAAAGATGGTATGGGGTATCTACCACAATTGATAATCCTACGGGACCATGGAAGTTTGGAATATCTCAGATAGCCTCAAGCTACAAGTACAATTCGGTCTGAGTATCAAATATACATTTAAACATTTAGAAACGTGCAGCTGGCGAATACCTTTCGCACTCATTGTCCCGTTTGTTCACGTGCTTATAACTGGTAGTCCAACGCCGAAGGCCTATTCAAAGGTATGAGGCTTGTCCGTAGAAGAAACTCCAGACGCCCAGGATCGAGGGGGTGCTGGACACGTGGACTTCTTGGCTTTCCCAATGAGTAACCGAGCGCAACCACGAATGCCAGGCATCTCTGTCGTTGCTATCCCTCTCGCCTATAGCTGCCCTCAAGTCAAGAAGAGAATGAGACAAAGGGTTTGAATGATAAATGAGGCCAAGGCGAAGAAGGCTGCGTTGAGAGAGCTGAGGTGGAGCCCTAACCCTAACCCTAGCTAGAGGCCAGGCTAGAAAAGGTAATATAGCTAATAGAAGTATTAATATAGGATATTATATAGAATTAATAAAAGTAATAGAGAGTTAAAAAGTAGCTTTAAGATTTATAGCTATTATAAAAAATAATGCTTATACTTATATATATATAGAAAGGGCTTTTAAGAAGAGGACTAAAAATTATAATACTATAGCACTATAATTTATAGCAATTAATCTATATTATATTTATAATAAATAGATTAATTATAATTATAATTAATTAAAATAAAATAAAAGCAATTTATAATAATAGCCAGAAGGTAATATAGTTTATATTTAACTAAATTAAATAGATAATTATAATATATATTATATAGCTACTTCTAGCCAAGAGGATATTATAGTAAAAGTATTAACTTATAGAGCTATATAGAGAGTAGATTAAGTATATATAGAGGGATAATAGCTTATTAATATAAAAAATTAATTAACTTAATAGAAAGCTTATCTATATTATATAAATTAATATAAAGGTTAAACTTAAGATAGAATAATATTAAGCCGTAATAATTAAAATAAAATAAAAGATTTTAAGGCTTATTATAAAATAGCTAAAAGGTAAAATAAAAAATAAAGATAATAATAATAATATTAAGATTAATTTAATTATAAGTTATAATAATTAAGTTTAAATATATTAAATTAAGCTAACGTG